>JAJIYU010005470.1:0-22243 GCA_030144865.1 Tinospora cordifolia
TTTCTCCTCAATCTCCTTCCTTTTCAAGTTCTTCAAATGCTTCAACTCCTCTTTTCTCTCAAACTCTGCTTGCGCCATTCGCTCCTCCTTACTCTTACGTTGCAATTTACGGGCATTTGTCTTCTTCCGCACAGAACCATCTGTAACTCGGGAGTGTCCCAAAACCCTGTCTCCTGCACCTTCCTCAAATCGAAAATTGTAATCAGCCTCATACTGCTCTTGCTTCTCTACCACTTCCTCATCCTCAGATATTCCAAGCAAATCCTCGGTATATGGCTTGTTCTTCCCTTTATCTTTGTCAACCCACATTTTATTCTTAAAAAAGTTCTTCAAGAACATCTCATTTTCGTTCAAATTATCATCATCACCGCCAAAATACTCGTCCAACCTGCTTTGAATTGCATCATTATCACCATCCTCTCCCTCATCTTTTCCCTCATTTTTCTTCTTCTCCATTAAAAGATCTCCTTCATGGCCATTGAAAGCCTCTTCGGCTGCATTCAAGAATTCGCGACGAAGTGCTTCTTGTTCTTCCGAATAGCTCATCATGCCTAACTTTTGCACCTTCTCTTCAAGCTCGGGTCCTTCTTCAATCAGGTGTTTTGCAACAACATCTTTCAAATACGTCGGCTTCCCCTTGACCAACTGCGGCTTTTTCTCATCATTTTCCTCGCTATCCTCTTCCTCTGATTCAGATTCGAAGAGCTTCACGTCTTTCTGATTGAATATTGGATCCTTCTTCTTAACCTTCACCAATGCATCTAAGAACTTTAAATCCGTTTTACCTGAGCCGATCACGTCTTCGTCATCATCTTCTTCGGATTCTTCAGAGCTATCATCCTCTGAATCTTCTACGAGACCTTTCTTCTTTAGCTCCTCCAGCCGTTGCAACTCTTCTCGTTTCTTGTTATGTTCGTATCGCCGCGCGAATTCCTCATTGGTTTCAATCTTCGAAATGTCTTCGTTGTCGTCTGAATCGCCGAACAGATTGACTCCGATTCGTCGAGATTATTAATCCAATAGAGGATCGATTACAGTGTGAGATTAGGTCTTCTATCTTCTTCCTTGGGAAAAACCCTAAAACGCAGAACCAACGAAAACTGAAAACATATATGTACAGTTCAACGAACAATTTGAAACCCCGGATCCGGTCAAAACCGCAGTGCCATCATTTGTTCTTAGACGCGCCACCAAAAAAAAAAAAAAAAAAAAAAAGATTTTTTTCTAAATGAATAGCCATCCGATGGGTTTTTTTTATAATAATATTTAAAAAATAAATTATTTTTAAAATATTTAATTCATCAAAATTAAACCAAATATACTCAACTTTGAATGATGTATAGCTTTGCATACTCCACCTAACATTTTTACATTTTTTATTTTTTACTGTAAAGGCATTTTTTCAAAAAATGCTTCTAGTGCACCACTTAACTAATACAATTTAAATAGAGGCCTTTTTGTAAAAAAATGTCTCCACTTAAACCACAATTAAAACCAGATTTCGCCTCTCCCTATAGCAGTAAGAAAAAAAATCTCAATCGCAGAAACTAGTGCCCTAGCTTCACCGTTCGCCACCTGTGCAACCTCACAGTCCATCGCCATCTGTCGCTGTCATAACTATAAAGGTAACATTTGGAGAAGTCTTTATAACTACATCATTAGAATGACTGAGTTTGCAAGGCAACATTTGGAAAAGTCTTTTTCTAATTCTTCTTTATTTTCAATTTAACTTAAAAAATCCTAGATCTGAGTTTGTGAGATGATCTGAGTTTACAAATTGCAAAATCATGTCATAATTTACAAACTAATTTTTTTAAAAAAGGAATCAAAGGGGAAGAAGAAAGCTTTTGGCATATAAGAGAGCAAGATATGACGTTAAGCTTGTTTTTAAAAAATAGAATCTAGGAATAAATATTTAAAATTATTAATACATAGATACCAATAGTTAACTTTATAAATAAAATAGTTTCTTAGAGAATATTGTATTAAATAATAAAATTTAGTAATTCATAATTTTTTTAATACAGTAAGGCAAATGTTACCTTTTAATTCAAAAAATTGTCATATTTTTTTAAAATTATTTAAAAATAAAAAAAATTTAATATTAAAAATATTTTTGTAAAACAATTTCAAATAAAATTGTTTACCCTCACTATTTCTTAAGACTTCAAATATTTTTGCATGCTGATAAACAACCTAGAATAATAATACCCTTAAGCCATGTTCGATATATAGGATAGGAATAGGATATAACAAAAAATTATCCTTATCTGGTGTTTTGGGCTATATAGGATATGACAAAAAATTATTCTTAGTTATCTTATGTTGGTGAGATAACTCTGTAATACCCCAGAAAATTTATAAAATGTACACGTCATTTTAGAGATATTAAATTATAAAATAATCAAATAAATAAATAAGAGAAATAATTATTTAACTATAATGAGGTATAAATAAGATGAAATAAAACTAAATAAATAAATACATTTAGAAATAAATAATAGTCTTTGCAATACGAGTAGAAAATAAAAGTTTAAAATTAATAATGTTTAAGTTAAAAATTAATAATAATACAATCGCGAAAAAGAAATAAATGAGTTAAAAATCATATTTATTTAAATGTATGCATGGATTATGGTTTAAAAAAATAATAATAATAAATAAAAATATTACGATACTTACGAACGCGTCGACAGGAGAATTAGGAGATAAATTCATCAAGAAAAAAAATGTTAAAACTATGTTTTATAACTATATTTATATATGTTTGGTTTTTGGCCAAATGAATGGAAAAAATAAATAAATCAAATATGGGTTGACTTGGAAAAAAAAAAAAAAGGAACAGTATGGTTAGCTAGAAAAAATGAAAATAAAAATAAAGATATCTATGTATACTTACATAAAAAAGGAAAGCTCACTCTTCAAGTTTTGGGCACACAAAAAAAAGGATCTCTTCTTTTTCATTCTCATTTTAGGGCAAGAACCAAAAAAAAAATCGGATCTAAAATTTCAGATCTACTTGTGCAATCCGGTTTAAACGAAGAACAAGATTGAAACAGCTAAGAAGAAACATGGTTGCGTTATTGGTTGTTGTTGGACGAAGAACAAAGAAGCATGATTTGAGCTTTTGTGGGTTTGGAGTTGACGATAAAAAACGGAGGAGGTGTGTTGGATTCAAAACAAATATTTCAGATCTGAATGTTTCAGATCTAAAAATTCTGCTCCGTTTGGGGGCAAAGATGAACAACAAAACCAGAGATTTCTGGTTTTGCTATGGCTGGACGAAGATGAAGAACGGATGTTTGCTGTCATTTGCGAACCAAACAGAGGAACGAATAGTAGAAGTGCGTGGTGCTGCTATTGCTATCCATGAAGAACGAAGATGTGATTGCTGCTAGCCGAGATGTGCAAGCAAAAAAGAAGAATGAACGATGTGCTGCTGATGTTCGTGATGAAGGTGTGGTAGCTGGTGCATTTTGATAGAAATCACGAGCAGAAAATAGAGGAACGAAGCTGTGCGTGCTGCTGTGGTTTGGACTGAAACGAAGAACATGTTGTTGCTGCCGGTTTGGTCCGTGAAGAAGGTAATGTCATTGGTGAAGAACGAACAGCAGCTCAAGCTCGATCTATTGTGCGTACTGCTGCTGTCGGATGGAGAAGGAAGAAGAAAAACAGAGCTACAAAGCTCTATTTTTGCTGCTACTGTTTACCGTGAAGAATAGAGCTGCAAACTCTATTTTCGTTGCAGCTCACCGTGGAGAAGAAGATCTGGTGCGTGTGTGATGTTTTTAGATCTGTTAGACTTGTATGTTGGTGCGTCTTCCTTGTCCAGCTACCGGATCTAGCTGCTAGTGCATCAGGAAGCTTGAAGATGGTGGTGAAGACGAACGTGAAGCTGAAACGAAGAACAAACAACAGCTGCGTGCTGTTGCTGTTGTGGGTTCGTGAGGAAATGAAGAAGAAAACCAGCGGGAGCAGCAGATTCACGTTGTGCGATTTGGACTTGAAGAACACTGTTGCTGTGTTTTTCGTTGCTCAGAGAAGAATAGAGGAGTGGCTGTTGTGGTGCACGAAGAAGACGAACCAGAGAGCAGCATTTCAGCTGCGTCAAGCAAACCGAACAGAGGAATGAATAGCAGAGGCGTGTGCTGTTATTGTTGTCCGTGAAGAACGCACAACAACTGCGATCTGTGGTGCATTGCTGTCGTGCGTGTGAAGAAGAAGAAGAACAGGGTGCTGCAACTGTGTGCATTTTGGTTTCTGTGTGTGATCTGTGTGTGTGTGTTGTTGTGGAAGACAAAGAACAGCCGTGCGTGCTGCTGGTGAAGAACAAAATCTGCAAACCAGCCACCATTAGAGCTACTTCCAAGCTCGCGGGACCTTCCCAAATTAGTTCTTAACTCTTTCCAACCGTGATCTAAGATTTTCGAACCATTTCAACTTGACTACAAAACCAGATTCGTGAAAAACGTTTTAGCAACAAGATCTGAAATTTTCTGGGCACAAAAATGGTGAAAACTTGATGTCCTAGATTGAGATTTTTTTTGCACAGAAAATTTCAAAAATAAAGCCATAATTTTAGTTATTGTTTGATGAATTTTGAGCGGGTTTTATAGCATAGAAATGTGAAGAACGAGTTGCGAAAGGGGTTTCCACGTTCGAAAATCATTTAGAACATGGTGAACTTCGTTTTGCATTATAATGAATAATTTAATTGATTTGTGTTAGTATTTTAAGAGATTAAAATTTTTGCTTGGATTTATAACAGATTTTGGGCATCGATACTTGTTTCGAGGAACGAAAGGGATCGATAACAACGGAGAAGTATAAAATACACGTTTTAGATTTCTAAATTGTTGATGGCTGGAATTTATTATTTCTATGATTTTCATGCGTGAAACGAAGTTTAGAAAAAAAAAATCTAAGCCTTCAATAGGAAAAAAAATATATGAAGATGAAGCCTTATTATATAATTTTGCTAGAATTGTTATTTTAATCTATGTGGATTTTTGGGATGGATGTTTAAGAAAAAAAAATTGACATCGAAGCTCAGGGGATTGTAGAGGTTTGGAGATCGGAAATAAAAATTTATTTGGGGATTTATTCGAATGTGAAACATTAGGATTGTTTCAGCTAAGAGAAATTATTTGATTAGGAGTTAAAAGAATTTTTTTAAAAGTTTTAAGGGTCAAATAATTTATTTAAAATTGAAGGAGGTTGACTTAGAACTTTTTATAAAATAATTAGCAATTTAAGGTTTAAATTAAATTTTTAGATTTGAAAACCTTATTTAGTAGGAATTGATTTAATGAACCACTTTTGAAGAATTATTTAGTTGATATTGATTTCTACTCTAATATTAACAATTTAGGAACTAAAAATCATTACTTTGATATTTTTGAGAGAAATATAATCTTATAAATCTGAAATCCCTGAGTTGATATTAGTGGAAATAATTTTAGGTGACGATTAATATTTTAGGCGAGATAACTCAAACCCACCATTTTTGGCGAGATAACTCAATCCCACAAAAAAATTAATTTTTATTTTTTAAAAAATATATTTTTTTAATTTTTATATCTCATCCTATCCTATTCTACCAAAATTTTTCTATCCCATCCTATGCATCAAACCGGCCCTTAAAGACTAAGAAATTTATGAATGCCAATATTAATTGTATGTGAATTCAAAATTATAATCACAACCCTAAACTTATTAAGAGACGAAATTAGTAATTAGTTTTATGATCTAACTGATCTGTTCAACATATCATGACATCAACTTTTTTAATACGGTAAGGCAAAGCTAATCCAACAACACTACTTCCCAAAACATCCTCTTACAATAGCAAAAATGAAAAGTCAATTAATCAATCACACAAACCTAAGGGAATCAAATAATTTAAAATAGATATAACAAATACATAAGTAAAAATATATAAGGTTACATCATTTTGTGTGTCATTTATTCTATAAGATCGTGTGTTTGGTGTGCAAAATATGATATAATTATTATTATAGAATAGAATGAAATAAAATTGAATAAAAGGAGGATAAATAAAATAAAATAATTTTATAAGTTTATGTGAATTATTTTATCTCATAATAATAGGATAAGTTGGTAAGAATACATAATTAATGTTAATCTCATCTCTTTAGAGCAGAAATATAAGAATCTGATAATTTATAATTCTACCACATTTAATTTATAATTCTACCTCATTTAATTTTACGTATTAAACAAACCCTAAAAGTTAAATATTAATAGGTATAAATAGGTTACAATATATATATAAGAATGCTTTACAATCATTTGCAAATTCTCACTTATAACTACTTATCAATACTCATATCATACAACTCAAATAAGGGTTTATATAATATAAAGGGGTCAATATGAAATTAGTCTAGTATATCAGCGTTAAGCCCCAACCCAAGAGTTAGGATTCCTAGGATCCCTTTTGGTGTTTTGGTGTTGGTCCCTATTCGTGCCGCCACAGTGTGTTGAGTGTGTAAATTTATTTCTGTATTGTTTCTGTTGAAAAAAATCTGAAAAGAATGAGTATAGTCCCACATCGGCCTTGTGAGTGTTAAAATGCGAGTATATCAGCGTTAAACCCCAGCTTAAGAGTTAGGATTTCTAGGGTTCCTTTTGGTGTTCGGGTGTTCGTTCCTGTTTGTGCTGCCACAGTGTGTCGAGTGTGTAAATTTATTTTTGTATTGTTTCCGTTGAAAAAAATATGAAATTAGTCTCTAATACAAAATATAAGGAAACTAATGTACAATTAAATTACTAATTGAAAGTGAAAGAGACCTGAGTTTCAAAGAGCATTAAGAAAACAACAGACATAATACCTCACATTGTAAAGAAACATTACCTCAGACAAAAAAAAAATGATGAAAGAATCCAAACATTTATAAACTAAAATTAGGATGAAACAAGAAAAAGTTGTGATCCATATCGTGTTTTCCACTTAAACAACCCACAAAAAGTAAGGCAAGTGGAATGCAAAAAAAAAAAAAAAAAATGAAGCTTTTGTCATAGAAAAGGGGATTGCAAATAAATGAAGCTTATCTAATTGAAAATTGTTAATTTGTATAATTTTTTTATTTTCTTTGGTTTCTTTAGATTAGATTTTTGTGTACTTGGAAACTAGTCACAATTAGGTTGCTAATTTGCTTCCCATATAAGCAAACTACCAAATCAAGCTATAGCTGGTTTAAAATTTTTCCTTGTACTAATTTATTCGATGTTTTGTAAGGCCATGGATGTTTTCCTTGTTTTACTAATTTAAATTTTACCACACAAACATAGTATGCATGTTTGTTTCCTATATATATATATCTTATGGAGGATTTGTAAATTCATCCTTAACTCAAAATAATAGAGTAAGTTTATCCTTGGCCCATAAAAGAATAAGTTTGCTTGAACGCTCATAAAAAAATAAGTTTGCTTCAACCTATAAAAGAACATTGTTATGGTTTGATTTCACACCTACAAATAGGTTTGCCTTGAACCTATAAAAAGGCATTGTAGTGATTGTCATTCTTATACTGTCAATTTTTTTATGATATTGTTTTTTTTATTTCTTGTGATGATTGTGCATGTGAGCGTAGATGAAAGACAGATTTATTTCAGTGTTATGTTATACTAATGGAAAAGTGGCATCCAACGCCCAAGGTGTGTAATATGATCGTATGCCAGCTAGAATTACAAGAGCCTTATTTGGTGTTGGATTTGAAAAGTTTGAAGGAACCATTCATAATGCACTACAGATATCTAATAGAACAAGAATCAACATGACACATAGATATCCTTTGGTTTATAGTGTTGGAATTGTGAACTTTACAAGTTTTCCAATCACAAATGATGAAAGTTTAAAACATATATTTGTTATGTTGCGAGAGATGTCACATCCTAATAATATGGATGTTTATGTTGATGTTATCAGTGGGTTTCCATTTGAGGGTCGTGCAGATGATTTTTCAAGGCATGAAAACAATATTGCATCTAATGCACCAAGTTCATTAGAGGATGTTGGTTCAAGTATAATGTCACCTATTGGCCTCGTGACATGTTTACATGATGATGATCGTGATTTCAATGGTGATGGTGATAATGATAATGGTAACAATTACCATGGAGAAAGCGATACTGATTCAAAAGGTGTAGTGATAATGATAAAGTGGTAAAGAGGTCTAATCATGTTCATTTTGAGCATACATTAATTAGGATGATAGATCAAGATGGGTCCATGAACCAATCGGCGTTATCAGAGGACATTCACTTTGGGTTAAGCATGGAGGACGATGAATCACAAGACACTCCATTGCATTGTCAAAATGATACACCCCAACATACCATGTCAGGATATGAGACTGCATCTCCGAGCTTTACAAGACTTAATATGCGAGTTTTGACACCTATGTCGGATGACCACAATAGTGTAAGTTTGGGTTAGAACAAGACACATGACCTCTGTAAAAAGGCTAACATTTTCTAGTAAAGATGACTTGTAGCACGCAGTGAAGCGACGTTGCATAGCACAACAACGTGAGTATGCTGTGGTTGACTCTCAACCTAATGTTTATTTTGTAAGATGCAAGAAATTGAAAGATGGCTACCAATGGAGGGTTAGGGCCGCTAAGCATAAGAAGACAAGAATGTTTGAGATCACAAAGTGTGAAGGAACACATATATGTGTGTTTCCTCGAATGTCTCAAGAACACAGACAATTAGATTCATCACTAATATTTCGGGAGATATTGAATATTGTGAAGCAAGATCTAAATGTTTCGATAAGAGCACTTAATGCATTTATGAAAGAGAAGTACAAGTATGATGTTCCTTATAGGAGCATGTGGCTAGCAAAAACAAAATTGATTAAAAAATTATTTGAGAATTGGTATGAATTGCACAATGTTCTTCCTAGATGAATAAATGTCTTGATTGCAACTAACCTTGGCACAGTGGCGGGATTGCATCATTATGAACATAACTCCGAGAATCTGAGATCAGTCGTTTTCCATCATTGTTTTTAGGCATTTGGTGCATCAAATGAGGGATTTAAATATTGTAGGTCCATTATACAAATTGATGGCACACACCTATATGGTAAATTATGTGGAATGATGTTTATTGTCATGAGTGTTGATGCTGCTAGTCGCATATTTCCCCTCGCTTTCGCAATTGTTGGACAATACAATAAGGATAATTGGGCCTGGTTTCTTAGTGTCCTCTACTATCAAGTAACAAACAGAGATAATATTTGTTTGCTTAATTAGTGATCGTCATGCTAGTATCCTAGCTATTATTCAAGACCCAAATAATGGTTGGGTTGAGCCACATGCACATCACGGATTTTGTTTGCGTCATGTTGCTAGCTATTTCAATGTCAAAGTCCATGACGAGGAGTCAAGAGAACTAGTTAAAAAAGTTGGTTCACAACATCAACCGCACAAATTTGTAGAGGTTATGACATCATTTGAAAGCAAACGAAAAGGTTGCACCAGATGGTTTACTCGAATAGAACCAAAGCAGTGGATTATGACTCATGATGGTGGTGTGTGATATGGTTGGACAACATTCAATATTGCGGGTTAATTTGTAATAATATGCTTTATTTAATATGTTTACATATTTTATTTAATTGTTGATATGAAATATCTCGAACTTGTTGTTTTGTTGTAGGTGTAGAATGTCGCAACCTACTTTGTAAAAGTGACATCACGGCTGACACATAATACCATAGATGTTATACCTACATATATAATACTATTCACCCTCTTATACTCAAAACTAATCAATATCCATAATAATTTTGACAGAGTCTCCCCTAAAACTTTGACTCATCCCAAATAAAAATCATCACCAGATAAATATTTTCTCAATCTACCAGTTCATAACTGTAACAACCCCAATTTTTGAAATTGCGTGTATGTTAAAAAATAATTTTAAATTATAAAATAATGTCAAAAACAAATTTTTTTTGAAATTAGAAATTGATAAATATATATATATATATATAAAAGATAAAATAAATAAATATTCAACATTAGCTTGAGAAATGAAATTAAACATCGAATTATTTCTTGTTTAATGAACAAAAAAAGGAAATTCGATTACCGAACCATAGAATTCTGGTTTGGCAATGAAAAGGGGAAATCTGGAAGTTGAAAGAATCTGATTTAGGAGGTGAAATGGTCGAACAATCTGGATAAATAGCTGAACCTAAATTTTGAGGATGTTGAAGAAGAAGAACTGAAAAAGAAAGAAAAATCTAAACACGAGATCTGATTTTTCTTGGTTTTGGGCGTCTGTGAAATCAAAGATGAGGAAGCAAGAAAACGTGATTTTGGGTTGATTTCCAAATCTGGTTCGTGAATCATAAAAGAGAGAAAATTTTTGTGGCTAAATTTATGGTTTGTGATCTTGTCAAAAATCAAAATTTTGTGGTTCGAAAACCTGGGTTTTGTTTTGGATTTTCCGTTCAACAAAGATAGAAGAAGAAAACGACTACAAATTTTTCAGTTTTTGGTTTCACAGTTGATAAAAAAAGGGAGATGATGCCCCAAATTTTTTGTTTGAATCCTTGTTGTGTGGTGCGTTTTGATAATTTTCTGGTTGGAAAAATGAAGAACGAAGAGGGGATTTGAGTGAAGAACGTGATTGAAGTGTGTTTGATGGTTGCTAAAAGTGTTTGAATTTTTTAATGTGTTTGATGATTACTGGATGGTAATTTGAACATTGAATTGAGTTGTTGAACTGTGAGGAAGAAGACCAAATTTCTTATTGACTGTTGTAGCTGAAATTGTTGGCCGTGAAGAGTGAAAATAAGGAAGAAGAACAACAATGTGCCGGTTCAATTATATGTGTTGTTGGCGCGAAACAAACTGCAATGGTGGATGCGATCCAAAAACCTTAAGGCATGAGGTTACTAAACATTGATGCCCTAGTTCGCCTAATAACGAATGAGCGAAAAATTTTGAAAAAGTTGGATACCAATTTTGGAAGAATTTGAACGGAGACTCAAATTCAAAAAGGTACGAAAGTTATTTTTATTTATTTATTTATTTAATTCTGTGATCTTGAACTAAAAAAATTAATTTAGAATAAATTATTAAAATAATTTAACTTATTTTAAATGCTTAGAAAATTTAAAAAGGAAAGTTCAATATTTTAGAAACCTAAATTAAAAAGATTTCCACTGTTAGAATCTTAATTTAATTAGGGATAATTTTTATACAATAGATGAGGAACAAAATTAGAGGTTTAAAATTTAATTTTTTTAATTAGTTAAAAACATGAAAAATAAACTTTTAAAAGCTTTAAATCTATTATACGAAAAAGAGTTAAATTTTAAACACTGAAACTAAGCTTATGATATTTAGAAGTCTTATTTTATTCATAATTAATTTATTTAAGATATAAACAAAATATTTAAATTGTGGAGACTAAAAGATTGAAGAAAATTTATTTAAATTAATAAATGAATGTGAATGTTAGAATAATTTTGATTAGTCAAAAATAATTAAATAAAAATCCATAAAAATTACTACATATTTTTTTAGTTAGGAAATTATTTTATTTAAATTAAGAAAAGAAAATAAGAACTTAAAAATAATTATTATAATAATTTTCTATTGCAGATTTATATTCTTAGAATGAATTCTAGCGACGAGCAGGAAACCAAAAGGAATCCGAAAATTCAGGTGGGTGTGATTTCTTTGCTCTTACGTATTATATTGATTTAAAATTCAAAGCATTTGTTTGAATAATTCTAGGTTATTAGAAATTTTATTATAAAATTGATTGAATTGTTTGGAGTGGTTGGGTGATGTTATGATGGATAATCATTTATTCATTTCATGCATAAATAGGAAAAAAAACTGCATTTAGGAAACATTCTCTATTTATTTGATTGTCACTTTCATTGCATGCATAGTTTAATAAATTTTATGTTATATATGTGATGTTGTTGGTATGATTGAAGTTGTTTGTAAAACTAAAATAAGACGAATAATTATTATGAATCCATGTACTAGTGTGATTGACGAGCTTGAAGTGAATCGAGGTGGCATCTCTTATATGTCACTACTTGACATCGACGAGCTACAGGCGAATCGTAGGTATTTCCAACCTTGAGCTGCCTGCGACAGCTAGAAGTCTTTAGGAGATAGTACAAGTTGCAATAAGTACACTCTCTTAGACTGTGATATCATGATTTGAGACATGACTGATTTTAGATGGTACTCAAGGTATTCTTTGATTAGACGAGATCACGGGGAATACTAAGAGTCATTTCAACACTCTTATGGTCTCAAACTTCGACCAAGACCAAATGAATGTTTGAAACGCCTAATGTTTAGAAGTGTGTGTAATGTTTTAAGTTTTAATCTATATAATGTGTGTGATGTGTAGGAATGATCCACTGGGCTTTCGAGCTCACCCTATTTTATATTTTTTACGTACTTGCAAAAATGGAGTATAGTAGTCAACACTAATCAGTCTAATAGTGTAGAAGTGATTACACTTAGTGGTCATTGTGCTTTAAATATTGTTTTTTCTTTTTGTTGAAATCTTAACAGACAAAATACGTATTGATTTTGTTTTGCTTTACAACTTACTTGTTTTCTTATAAATGAATGTTTTCATCTTAGGACTTGAACTACTTTATATGAAGCACTCCGTTTAGTCGAATTTTGAAATGATTCCACTACGTGATTATAATTTGTAATTTATGAATTTCTAGATAAATGATTTTTTATTTCAATTTGTTTCTATCTAATTATGAAATCTAGTGAATATGTTGAAAGTTATTTTGATCTTTTGCTTTATACGAAATATACTTACATATATTTCTTTGACAACTATCTGACTGGAACTCGAATTTGAAAGAAAAAAAGATTTTGCCAGAAAGATATTTTAAGTAATATTTCGATTTTCAATGGGTGATGACCCATTACACATAATGGGAGGTCCGATTGAGGATCAGGTGTTACAACAACAAATAATATTCTACAGGTTATCATCAATCATAACTCATAATTCATAGTATACGATGTTCCACACTCTTAACTAATAAAACATATCCAAATCCCTCTAGTGATATTACATATACAATGATAATTATAATTATACAAATAATATAGCCCACAAGATAATTTAACCTACATACCTAACAATAACGGACGAGTCGTCTACTCTTCTCGTGTTAACCTCTTTTCTTTTTTATCTGTTCTTGAAATGTTGAAGATAACAAGTGAGTGACAACAAGCCCAATGAATAATTTTTATCTATCACATTTAGATGTATTTAAATGATCATGCAAAAAATCAAATTAAATAAAACATTTAAATTCATTATGCACATTTAAGTGATACATATATGCACTTGTTAGTTGTATAATAGATTAACATCATTATGGGTTGTTTATATGCATTTTATACAGGTTTAGTAGGGAATTAAACACATTTGTGCATAATTAGTGGCATGAGCATTCATAATAAGAATTACATGTTTTATTGTATTTATGCATTGTTAAGCATTATTTACAAGATTTCTATGAGAAAATAATGTTTGGGGAAAGTTTTTTAGTATTTGTGCAGGACTAGAATGAAGCCTAGAGAAAATCACAACTCAAAGAGGTAAAAAAAAGCGAAAATCAAAGAAAAGCAACCAATTACCGTAGTACATGAATTGACAACCGAGGTAGTTGAAGAAAAACCAGAAAAACATAGGAAGCTACAACACACTGGTTATCACGGTAATCGATTCAGTAACCACAGTAACCAGAACTTATACAGAATGAAGAAAATGACTATTGTCCAGTAATTGCAGTTTGCAAAATGTTAGGAATCCATGTTTTTAATTAGGGATGATGATGACCGCGGTCATTAACTGCGGTAATGTGATTAATTAATTTATTTCTAATTTTGTTTAGGGTTTTATAGTGATAGAGTATAAATAGGAAACTAGATGAGGGTTTAATAACTCTAGACTTCGTAAATACCTGCCCTTGACAACTAAACAGAAGCAAAATAAGAAGAACAACAAAGGATTAAATAACAAAGTTTAAGTTTTGAGTATGTTAACATGTATTCATTATTCTTTAATGTTTGAACTTAATACAATGTCAGGCTAGTTAATCTCCAAGTCTAAGATGTAAATTTCTAATGTAGGAACCTGAGATTTCTTATTCCAATTAATTGATTTTGATGCATTGTTTTATATTGTGTGTGTTCAATGCTTAATGTTTATTGGCCATGAACATTGTGATCTCAAACTATTAAACTAACTCGGGAGAGAGATTTAATGGTTAGACTATCATAACATAGACCTAGATTAGTTGATTTACCAAAAAGTTGTCTACTATTTAGGGGGTTGCGCACGATTACTGTTCACACGGCATTAGGTTCTTAACTATGCGCCTTGAAAGAGGGTCTTAGGAAGCAAAACTGATAGGTGTTGAGGTGCCTCAGGAGAAGGCCTTAATGATAAGTGCTAGAACCCACAATAATAGAAGTTTAATAAATTGAAATAAAAATTGAAGGAGAGAACAAAAGAATTTACTATCCTAAACAATTTTTTAATATAGTTTTTGAAACACATTTTTTTATTGCTTTCAATAGTTTAAATTCTGATTTAGATTCAAATAAATTAAACTTTGTTACGTGCCTTAATAAAGTGAATGTTAACAATAAATTGAGAATTGAGATAATTGACTGAAATTCCGTTCCTTGAGGACGATGTATGGTCTCTACCAGTTATTACTATTACGATCTCATATACTTGTAGGGTTGTTGACAAGTTTTTGACGTTGTTGCCGAAGAATGGTGTTAATTATCTCGAAACCAGTTGAACTTGGTTTTATTTTAATTAAGGCAAATTTTTTATTTTTATTTGATTGCTTTTTGTTTCTTTTTAACTACATTGAATACATTTGATCTTGTGTTGTATTTTGGTGTTTCAGGGTTGTATGAGTAGATATCATTGTGAACCATACGATCCAGATTTGTTCAAGACCATAAATCAAATTCAATTGGAAGCCAAAAGATGCAAAACAACTATGGCTGATACTAAAACTTCTGGTGTGGGAAATAATGGAGATACACCATTGCGGGATTTCTTCAAACTCGTACTGAACAACAACTACTCCAACATAGCTAGGACGCCAATAAATGCAAACAACTTTGCGCTGAAGCCCTCCTTGATTACAATGGTGCAACAACAATAGTTTGGGGATTCAGCAATAGGAGATCCTATGGCTCACCTCAACTCTTTCATGGAGATCTGTGATACGGTCAAGATGAACGAGGTGACCGAAGACCAACAAAGGCTGAGCTTTTTCCTTTCTCTCTAAGGGATAAAGCTAGGAATTGGCTACAGACATTGCTTCCAGGAACCATAACATAACAACATGGGAGGAAATGGGTCAAAAATTCCTCTAGAAATATTTCACACCTGCTAAGGTACATCAATTGCGGGGTGAAATCAGTTCTTTCAAGCAATCCGACTTTGAATCTCTGTATGAAACTTGAAAAGGTTCAAAGATCTATTAAGGTGATGCCCATAGCACGAATATCTCCCTTGGCTTCAAATTTAGATGTTATATAGTGGACTCACTTCACCTACTAGAGCCTTAGTTGATTCCACAGTCAGAGGTTCGCTGATGGGAAAATCCACTGCCAATGCCACCCAACTCATTGAAGACATGGCAACAAATGCACATGGCCATGGCACAGAAAGAGGAACAACAAAGAGGGTGGGAATTCATGAAGTTGATGATATAAGTGTTCTACATACTCAACTTGCAGCCATGATTCACAGGTTGAACCTAATTGAAGAAAAGAGCAGCAGTGGGCATTATTAGAATTAGCTACTTCAATTCAGTCCAATGCAGAAGCCAACAAAGCATCTTATTTAAGAGAAGCTTCTATAGAGCAACTGAATGTCACTAATAGATTCAATAGGTACCAAGGCCCATCTGGGGCATACAATGTTCCAAAGTACTATCATCCGAGAGTTAGATATCATGAGAACTTCTCTTATGCAAATAATAGAAATATTCAACAACTTCCACCAAGATTTGTGCCACAACGGCCCCTACAAGATAAGAAGCCATCCTTAGAAGACAAGCTTGATGAAATGATGAACATACACTGAAGGTTCTTCAAGGAGTTAACAGGGAGAGTGGACAAGAATGATAGTAGAATCTTTGGCATTGAGATTCAAATTGGAAACATGAATGCCACAGTTAAGAGTTTCAAGACTCAAATGGGATAATTGGCACAGATAATATCAAATCAACAGTGTAACTCCTTCCCTAGTAACACTCAAGTAAATCTAAAGGAGAGTTGCAAAGTAGTGATGACAATAAGTGGCAAAGAGGTAGCAAGTCTACCTTATCCACTCAATCCATCTGTTGAAGTTAAAGATGGTGACAGTTCTAAAAAGGAAGTTCCAAGTCCACCAATAGTACAACTTGAGGTGCCACCCCAAGTCACAAAGGAAACCTAAGGGGATCACTATTCAAGGAGCCAATGTTCTTGAACCTCCACCATTGGCATTTCCCCAAAATCTTTAAAAGAAGAAGTTGGATGACCAATTTGTTAAGTTTCTAGAAATGTTCAATAAGATCCATATCAATATTCTATTTGCAGAAGCTCTACAACAAATGCCCAACTATACAAAATTTATGAAGGAGATCATGTCCAAGAAAAGGAAGCTAGAAGACTTTGAAACTGTGAAGCTAATAAAGAATGCAGTGCAATCCTTCAGAAAAAACTTCCTCAGAAGTTAAAAGATCCAGGAAGCTTCACCAAACCCTGTAACATTGGATTTGAAGTCTTCGAGAAAGCACTTTGTGATTTAGGGGCAAGCATGAATCTTATGCTCTTATTAGTGTGCAAGAGGTTGGGCATGTCAGAAATCAAATCAACTACAGTTACTCTTCAGCTTGCAGACAAATCTCTAACATATCCATAAGGCATAATTGAAGATGTCTTCGTCAAGGTGGATAAATTCATTTTTCCTGTTGACTTCATGGTTTTGGACATGGAAGAAGATGGTGAGATTCCACTTATCCTTGGGAGACCATTTTTATCTACAGGTCATGCACTGATAGATGTACACAAGGGTGAGCTGACTTTGAGGGTGAATGAAGAAAAGGTGATTTTCAACCACTACAAGGCTATGAACTGCCCAATGATCTGCATGAATGCAAGAGAATAAAAGTTATCAATACTTGCATTGTTGAAGTGGTAAATGAATTTAGCTCCCAAGGTGATTTGGTTGGGTGCATCGCTTGCTCAATTTCCTTTTTCCAACCCATGACTGAAGATGAGAAACTGATTGTTCTAGCTTTGGAAGCCTCTTACCTGAGCCTAACAGTCCACACACTCCATTATCTAATGCCACCAATCTGAAAACCTCCAAGATGTATCTAAGGCTATTGACCTGAAACCACTTCCTGAGCATCTGAAATATGCCCATTTGGGTAGAGCACTATCTCTACCAGGTATCATTTCTTCTTCATTAACCTCTATCCAAGAAGGGAAACTGCTACGAGTGCGTATATAATACCCTAAAAACTTTGTATTTAATTAAATGAAATTCAAGATCAATTTAGTGAAATTGGGTGTAAAATGAAACTAGGCTCATTTCTAGGCTAAATTTGGCAGATTTCCAAAAGTCTTATTTGGTGACCCTTAAGGACCCAAAACAACTTGAAACGAAGTAAGGTGACATTAACCAACTAATTGGATAAGATATCCAAAAATTAGAAGAATTGGTTAAGATTAGGGTTTTCATTTTTTAAATGCCCTTTAAGGGTTCAAATTAGAAAGAATTGACATTTAGGGTACTTTGGAGAATCGAAATAACCCAAAACGAAATAGGATAACATGAACTAACAAAATAAATAACATATCCAGATATTAGGACAATTAGCTAAGATTTGAATTTTCGTTTCATAGTGCTGCCAATGAGTTTTAAAAAGGAAAGTAAATAAAAACTAATTTGGTCAAACCAGATATTGAAATTCTTAATTTTTTTCATGTGATTCCAAAATTATAGGTTATAAATCATAATTCCTTATAAATAAGAAGATATTAATTTTTAATTAATTTTTATGAACCCATAAAGTCATGGCCACCCTAAGCATGTGCAAGTCACATGGGTGTAACAACATGATCATGTGTACCCTTACCCTACCTAAAGCTCCATGAGATGTTTCCTTTATTTGAATCCTTGTAAAATGATTTCATGTCTCATGCAAATGATTCAGTACACCCACATTAGTAGACGTTTTATATGGTCTAGAAACCATGAGACATGATTCCATATACACCCCCACTTGATTGTATACACCCACGCCCACTTAAGCCAAAATCGGTCGAACCATGTACATGTGTATATTCACACATGTGAGCAAACATATTTAGAAAGTTTCTATTTTTGAAAAGTTTCTCTTTTTCAATGTAAGGGCATGTTGTCCACTTTAGATTTATTTGAATTACGCTGAATTTTTATTTTAAAATTTTGAGTTACGTACTCTTGATTATGAATTCAATAATGTACTTCTTTATTGTCTTTAATAAATAAAGAGTTAGAAATATTCTTTTTTTCTATTTGTAATGCCTTATTGAATTTAAAATTGATCAAATTGGGTGAGGCACTCATGAAGGGTTCAATAAGAGCTAGAATAAAGGAATCGAGATGCAAGTTGTATATTTATAAATGTAACATAGGACCTAGCCTGCCTTGTGGTTGAGCTTAAACTTGTTTCTAAGGGATTGGAATGTTCTAAAGGTGGTATTAGAGTCTAGGCTTTAGATGCCTTGGGCTAGAATTAAAAAGTCAATCAGTGGTTGTTTGATTAGAATTAAAAACTTTAACTAGGGTTTCACTTTAAATTGAATGGAATATTATAATGTCTTACCTTCTATTTTGAAATTGAAAACTATTTTGGAAACTATTTTCAAAAAAGAAAGATGTGTTTTGAAATGTTTTGTTTGGATACAAAGATTATAAGGTAAGTCGATAGTAGATAAGCCTTGTATCGAGTAAAGTTAAACATTGAAAGGGAGGTGGGTTATCTTGCCCTTGAAAGCGCAGTTGTTAAACACATTTTGGTCTCGCCACCCGACTGGAGGTTGTCTCACCAGTTTAATTGTAACACCTAGGAACCTCGCGAGCGTGCCATGTCGCAAGCAAATAATCGAATAAATAAAATAAAACATTCTTTAGTAAATAAATAGCGGGAAATAAAAATAAGAAATAACGATTATTAAACATATGCTTAGAAATCGTGGCTTGCAAAATGAATGAAAATTTTGCGATGCCTGCGAACGCGACGATAAAAGAATTATGAAACAAATTAATCACGAGATGAAAAAATGATAATAATAATAACAAAAATAAAATGGTATTATTAATACACAAACTTATAATAAAGTCTACATATATAATATTTAAATGAACAAGGAGTTAGATTTTTAACATCTGAATACAAGTATATAGTAAAGCTTAATGTGATTAAAAAAAATACACAGATATATGTATATAATTGGAAGTTTAAGGAAACGGGTGGAAGACTGTAGAGGGGGGTCTGGTTGGCTTACGAGGGAAGTTGTCCGGTGGTGAGCTGATACAATAAACCGAGAAGGAAATGGAGTTGCAGTAACCGAAGAAGAAGAAGACTGAAAGCAGGGGAAGGAGGAACATAGGAAACGGGCAGCTGCTGGTGTGTAACGAAGAAGAAGCTGCTGCGCAGCATGGGTGAAGAAGAAAAACAGAGGAGCACTACTCTGTGGCTGTAGCTGCTGTAACTACAACTGCTGCTCGTTGGGTCCGTGAAACGAAGGAAAGAAGATCATGCTGCTGCTGATGTTGCTGGGAATTGGTGAGGTGTATTGCTGTTGCAGAATGAAGAGAACAGCCATGCGAAAAGGAAGGAGCAGCTGCTGCAGTTGGACCGTGAGCTGGTGGCGCAGCCGTTGCTGCAAGGAAGAAAAAAAACAGAGAAGGGATGCTCTGCTACTTCTACCGTGGACTGAAGGAAGAATGAAGACGAAGAGCGGTGGCTATTTGGAAACAGAGAAGATGAAGACGCTGCAAGGTGAACAAAGAACGAGGAAGAGAAAACAGAGGAAGGGGAGAACGAGGCTGTTATGTAGGCCGGGTGTGTGCTGCTGCTGCTGCTCACATGGGTGCTGCGGAATGAAAAGGGAACGGATGATGGGCTGAAATTGCATGAACGGAGTATCTGCAACAGAGAGGATGTGGCAAGTTGCAGCTACTGGATGCCACTGCCATTGCAGCTGCTGCTGCTTCTACAACCGAACAAATAGGGAGCAGAATGGAAGAAGAAACCGTGAAAGGAGGAAGAACCGAAAACAGGGGATGAAAAAGCTGCTACAGTTGCTCACGTTGCTGCTGCTGTTAGTTGAGGAAGTGGAACCAGCGTAACGACACTCTGTTGCCATTGCTGTTAATGTTGAAGCCATGCTGCTGCTGGATTTAGATGAAGAAACGAAATAAAAGAAGAAGAAGATGGCTACTGGTGTGTGTTTGGTGCGTCGAACAGAGAAAGAAAGTGGAGGCTGAGCAAGGTTGCTTTGCTGCGGCGGCAACATTAGCTTGAGAAAGATGAAGCAGCAAATATGTGTATATGTGTATGGTTGAGAGTTGTTTGCTGTCCGTGAGGAGCTTTTGGGAGATTTGAGTAGTTTTCTGCTAGTGGACCGTGAAGAACAAGAGTTGGAACGTGATTTTGTATCTGCTATAGAATTTGATGCACGAGTTGAACAAAGATGATGGGTAGCTGTTGATAGATTTTCTATTGGAGTTTGTTGGTGAATGCTATTGGGCGAGAGTTGAAGCAGAATTTGGTTGAGAGTGTTGCTGTTACTTGATTTTGGAATTGGGTGATCAGATGATTTTGGTTGAGGATTGTACATGATTGATGCTTAGATTCAAACCTTTGTACCGGATTTTGGGGCACGAAGTTGACAAAAGTTTGATGTCTAGATTGAGATTCTGCAAAGAACAATTTTGGAAAATAAAGTTTCAGTGGTTGTTGATGGAGTTCAAAAAGGTTTTAGACATCGGAATAGAAATCAAATTTGCGATGTGAGTTCATCGTGAGACATCCTGCACGCGAAGACGGCGATGGTCGATGCTCTAGTTTTGGATTCCTCTATGAAAGGTACTAAAATTTTAATATTATTTTATTTATTTATTCGTGTTATCTTTAGATAAAGATAGTTTAGAATCAAATATTAAAATGAGTTAACTTATTTTAAACATTTAGAAATTTTGAAAGGAAAATTTAATGATCTTAAAAACCTAATTTAAAAGATTCTATGGGTAGACTCTTAATTTAATTAAAAATAATTGTTATACAACAGAGAAAGAATAATATTGGAGATTTTAAATTTTCATTATTTTAGTTAGTTAAAAATATGAGAAATAAATAAATAAATAAACTTTTGAAAAGCCTTGAAATTTTTATAAAGAGGAAATGAAATTATAAGCTTTGAAACTAAACATATGATATTTAGAAGTCTTATTTTGTTCGTAATTAAAATTATTGTGATATTAATAAATTATTTTTACTATGAAGATTAAGGCATTAGAAAATCTAATTAAAGTTTTTAATTTCAAAATTAAGGAAATTTAGGAGACTCAGAAATTATTCTAATTAGAATTTTAGGATAACCCCAAATTAGTTGGAAGTAACGTTTGAACTCCATAATTACCTTAGGAATTAACGAAACTCAAGAATGATTTTATCAGGTGTTAAATTTAAGATTTATATATTTTAGCGTATCGAGGATCCCGAGAAAAAGCAAGGAGCCCCAAAGATCGGCGAAATCAGGTGGGCGTGACTTCCATGCTCATTTGTATTATACAGATTTAAGATTCAAAACATTTGGTTGAATAGTTTTAGGATTATTAGAATTTTGTTATAAAATTGATTGAACTTGTTTGACGTGCTTGCATGATATGTGTGATGGTTTATTTATATGGTGCTTTGTTTATCTATCGCCCGTTGAAGAACTTCTTCTTCAATTTCAGGTTCATTTTTTTTCTCATTTTGCCTTTATTTTATATATCGTGTGCTACATTTTTCTCTAAACTGCATGTAGTCATGGGCATATCACATATATAAATATTATTGCAATCATTTCATGACATTTAGATATTAGGATTATTTATTTAGAGTTAAATCATGAGCATA
>JAJIYU010005471.1:0-22304 GCA_030144865.1 Tinospora cordifolia
AATGTCTATTATAAGGGGGGACATGGTCCTAACCTCCTTGATGACATTTAATGGGTCATCTTAAGACTACTCCTTGGTTCAACCCAAGGGGCCGACTATCTTCATTCTAGATGGGATGTAGATAGTTCTCATGACTTTGGATAAGTTATAGGACACCGCCAAGCGACGTGCTGTGCGGGGCCCGCCGGGACCCGGGGTTGGGTATATGACGCCGGTATGCCACCCGATGTTCGAGTTGGGCATATTGAGCTATCTCTAACCATTGTGTTGGAGTATGCTCTATATAGGATGCACTCAGAGGAGTCATGCAACGAGGGATGCGCTCGGGGGAGCCATCCACAGAGCTTAAGGCAGTACACAGTCAGTTGAGACACAGTATACCGATATGCCTAAGTAATCCGATAGTCCCATATGTGTTGGTTATCCGGGGTTCCGACTCAATGTTGCTATTAAGACTTTCGCTTTGCTAATTGAGACAAGTTTGTGTGAATGGCTAGCCAAGAATAGGTGTATTCGAGGCGCCGCACGGGCAAATCTAGGGAATGAACGATAGGCCCATGACAATTGGTATCAGAGCAAGTTCCGGAGGGGACTGGTATCAAAGCCATCTTTCCCGGTAGGGGAAGTGGTGTCAGGGATGCTTCTAGAGGGAAGTAGTATCAGGGACGGTACGACCCGGTAGAGGAACCCCACACACAATTGCTGCGGTAAGCAATGGAACCAGAATTGGTGAACACATAGGTGTTACCCAATGCCTAGAGAGGGCTAATCAGGGATGGATACTCATTATAGAGACTAAGTTGAGCCAAACCGAGGAAGCAGAGTGGGCTTCAAGAGTCAAAAAGTGTGTTGACAAGGCATGTGCGAGGGTGTGTGTCAGGATATGCAGAGGGGCCAAGATTGTGGTAATCGTTGACCGAGGTGCAATGACAAGGCACTACGCCATGACACATTCGAATCTGCAGTGGAGATAGTTGCTAGCATAGGAGATATCCGGTGGGATGCAAGCTAGTAACACGAATGGACTGAAATGAGGACCCGTGAACGAGTTGCAGCAAGGTCAGTGATCTCAGTGAACCCGAATCAAAGTACTAGAGCTTGTGGGCTAAGAGGCGATGGTTCCGAGTAGTAGAGAAGGCTACTGGCCGTCAAAGTTGCTTGTTCCAGTGCAAGGGCAGTACGTTAGAGACTTGCTTGAGCATTCGAGGGGATAGTAACAACAAGGGATTGATGAGTCACGAAGGGACGTTCGAGGAACTAGTGCAAAGGCACAGGGTGAAGAATAGAGAAAGTTGTCCCATCTTTCCCGACACAGATCAGAGTGAAGCTAGTACTGCGTGGGCATCCATATGAGAACCTTGTGGTATGAGTACCGAGAGATATCTGCAGAGTGGGCACAAAGGCAACTTCAAGAGTTCATGTGGGGACATATGCTCAGTATAAGGAGCAGTTTGTGACGGTGGTGCTAGAGAGGCATCAAGTCATGTGGAACACTTGCTCAAGGGTAAGAGCAAGAGAACCGAGTGCAGGCGAATGAAGCCAATAGTTACAGAGGTGACAAGAGGTCCGAGTATGTGAACGGTTGCCTACCAAATGCAGAGTTGAATGCTGACCAGTTCGAAGAACTAGAGCTAGAGAGGCACAGAGTGAAGAACATTAGTTCGGATCAGCATACGCACAGAGGTGCAACTAGTGGCCAACGGTAGGAACCAATATCAGCACAGATGGTGCAATATCGTTCGAGGGACTAGTGCAAGGTGAGCACAGGGTGAAGAACATCAGAAAGGGACCTGATACATACACAAGGGCGCAGAATGCCAAGTTGTTCAAGGTACTGGTGCTAGAGAGGCACGGGGTGACGAACACTACAGAGACTGGAGAGGCAGTATGGGACGTAACCGAGGCAATGCTTGTTCTCATGGTGAAGACAGTGGTTGAGGGACTAGAGTTCAAGATTTTCATATTCAGATGCTTTTAAGACGAGTTCAAATCAGAGGAACTCATGAGAACCGATTGAGCAGAATCGATAAGTGGGCAGCATATAAGTTGTTGTGATTGTTTCTTTGCGGTGAAGACAGTGGTCGAGGGACTGGGAGAAGCTCCATCAGAGGCAACATGCCAACATAGAGGTCACACAACGATGATGTCGGATAGATTAGTTGAGCAGTGAATCAAGTGGGGTAGCACTTAAGTTATTGTTGTTCCAGGATGGAACTTATCCGAGGGACTAGTGCAAGGGGATGCACAGAGTGAAGGATAACCACAGTGGTGGTAAGCATAGAGATGCTAAATGAGCGAAGCAACTGAAGCTTCATTGTTGTTCCAGGCACCGACGCTAGAGAGGCACAAGGTGAAGAGCAGCAATGTTCAAATGCACACAGAGGTGCAATTTAGAGAATGCTAACGGTTTGAGGTACCGATGCTAGAGAGGCATAGGGTGAAGAACAGCAGTGGGATCAGACACGTCCGAGGAACTGATGCTAGAGAGGCATGGAGTGAAGGACAGAGATGTGACTAGCTTTGCACAGAGATGCAACTTTCATGGTTGAATACAACGCAGAGACGTCCAAGGCACTAATGCTAGAGAGGCATAGGGTGAAGGACCAACATATGATCAATTAAGCACAGAAGTGCAATCCATACAACTGAGTATGGCATGGAATGTTCGAGGCACTGATGCTAGAGAGGCATGGGGTAAAGAACAGACTCAGGAAATCGCGCACAGAGGTGCAAGCGCAGGGGCGCAAAGTTATTAAGTTGAGCATAACGAGACGTTCTAGGTATTGGTGGTAGAGAGGCACGGGGTGAGGAATAGATATACTTGAGATAGGCACAGAGGTGCAAGCGCAGAGGCGCGTGTTGTCAAATTGAGTACAACGAGACGTTCGAGGCACTAGTGCTAGAGAGGCACAGGGTGAAGAACGATATTCTAAGGGCAAAAATAGGCACGGAAGTGCAAAACACAGAGGTGCTAGTGCGGAGCTACATCAAGTAAATGTTAGCTCATCCGAGAGATACATCGGATCGTTCAAGGTACTGGTGCTAGGGGGCACGGGGTGAAGAGCATGATAATGTCACAAGGACGCCCAGAGGGGCAGCACAGTGGTCCAACTTATAATAGACGCTTTAACCCCAAGGGATGAGTGCAGAGGTACTCAAGGTAAGACGTTGAATGGAAAAGAGTTCCAAATTCAAGTCGAGGCCACGAGAGATGAGGTGCGACAGTCTACTGGTGCAAAAGGGGCGAGACCGATGGGCGAGGATCTCTATGGGAAGTTCCGGAGGTGAACGCGGCCATAGTGTCAATGGGGGCATCGACCTTTAAAGTGAGGTAGTTTGTAACGGTCATGCCTGGACATGCACCGTAACCTAATTAGAGGGTCCGTAAAGTTTCGTCGCGATCGGAGTTCGTTTCGGCCTCTAAAAGGCCCAGTATGATTGGCCTCACATTTTGATGTCTCCTTTTGGGAGGAGAGAGAAAGCTTAATGTTTATTATAAGGAAAGACATGGTCCTCAACTCCTTGATGACATTTAATGGGTCATCTTAGGACTACTCCTTGATTCAACCCAAGGGGCCGACTATCTTCATTCTAGAGGTGATGTAGATAGTTCTTATGACTTTGGGTAAGTTATGGGACACCGCCGAGCGACGTGCGGTGTGGGGCCCGCCGGGACCCAGGGTTGGGTATATGACGCTAGTATGCCACCCGATGTCCGAGTTGGGCGTATTGAGCTATCTCTAACCGTTGTGTTGGAGTATGTTTTATATAGGATGCACTCAGAGGAGTCATCCAACGAGGGATGCGCTTGGGGGAGCCATCCACAGAGCTTAAAGCAGTACACAGTCAGTTGAGACACAGTATACCGATATGCCTGAGTAATTCGATAGTCTCATATGTGTTGGTTATCCGGGGTTTCAACTCAATGTTACTATTAAGACTTCTGCTGAGCTAATTGAGACAAATTTGTATGAATGGCTGGCCAAAAATAGGTGTATTCGAGGCGCCGCACGGACAAATCTAGGGAACGAACGATAGGCCCGTGACACACGAGCGTCTGATGCGGTGCAGGTGCAATGAGCGCCTACAAGACGCTCATTGCACCTACGTTGGAGATGCCCTGAGCTCTACCTCCTTCATACATTACTGGACAGGTCATTTCTGCTTACTAAAAATTCTTCATAAATTTTTAAGTTAGCAAATTTTAATTAAATTTCTCTTAGACGTTTCAGATTTTTTTTAAATCAACTAGCATTTTCTACTGACCAAGTTTAATTAAAATTCTCTTAGACGTTTCAGATTTTTTTTAAATTAACTAGCATTTTCTACTGACCAAGTTTAAAGCTAAGTTGGAGTTTTAAACTTGGGCAACTCGAGACATATGAATCCACCAATAGTTCAGTAGTTCTATCAAAACAACTTTGAGACTGCAAATAAATGAATTCTGAAAGGGTCACGGGGGAACCTGTGTGTGCAAGACACAAATACTAATCAAAACATCACAAACAACCAAAATGCCCATATACCCTACCCATTCGTGCAGTAAGCAAAAATATATTTTCTTCTCCACATTAAACCGAAGAAACTGCAGCTTTCAGCTCATCCCTTGTCGCCATTGCGTATTTCCAAGCCAAATTAAGCTTTTGTATGTAAATATTAACCTCGCCAAGAAATTCCCGTTTCTGTGGCACTGTCAAGCTTTGCACAGATTGCCCAAACAGATAATGGCCTGAGTCGGCGACGGGACCAGAGACTTTGTCCAAGTGCAAACGCGGTTGTGGAGTTGAAATTGCGGTGGCGTTGGACTGGACGCTGGAGCTTGGTCTCTTACCCAGAGGATATAACGGTTGTGACTTCAGATTCTTCTTCTTCCTCTTCTTCTCCTTCTTCAACTTCCACGTCCTCCGATTTTTCCGAGGAATATGAAGCAGAAGGCGGTTCTTCTAATGGCGACGGACGTTTCGGCATTATTTTTCCTTCTACTTCTTTCCGCACAGACAATTCGGGCCTCAGTATCTCAGGGAATCAGGCGTTTAACGTCAGCCTTGACCCTTGAGCAAGGGTTTGATGTTTAGACTTACGAAGGGTTTTCAACTGACGCCAAAAAACATTAAATTTTATAAATATAAGTTTAATAAATTTAATAATCCATTCCGAATTAAAATCATAATACACAAATATAACAAATAAACTCAAATTTAAATGTAAGCAAAACTTTCTAATAAAAAAATAATTAGCAAAAAATAATTATGACATGAAATTAAATAAAATGATTAAGGAAAAAAAAAAAAAAGCTGCTACTCCTTGCAATGCAAGGCAGCTACTTCAAGCTGTCCTTGCCCTCCTCTCTTCTTTCTTAAAATGCTGTTTTTTTTTAATGAGGCCTCCACGCGTTGCTTTTTTAAAATGCTGTTTTTTTTCAGTCTACACCTTACCACATGGCATTCTCTTACATGATCTGATAATAAAAAGAAGAGTAAAATTAATCAACTTAATAAAATAAATAGGAATAGGTAATAAGAAAGGAAGTAAATTAAATTTAATAATTTTGCAACAATAGTTTACTTATTTTTTTATTTTTTTAAATCAGATAAATTATAAATACTTTTATTTATTTTTTTCAAAAATCATTTAAAATATAAAATTATAATCTAACCTTTAATTTTTTTGACAATTAATTATATGTTTTATGATTTATTTGATCAAAATTAATGATTAAATTGGTAAAATTATTAACAAATATTATACCCAAATGGTAATGAGCGGATATTTTCAAAATATTTAAAGCATCTATGTCAAAATGTACACAAAGCATTTTTCCTTATAATTTTAATATCTCAATTTTTTATCATTAGATTATTATTTAACTACTATATAAAAATCATAGATTGCAGTACATGTTGTAAATCTCATCTCATTAGCATTTTGTTCACAAAAAAACTCAGACCTCATAGAGTTTCTAGATATTACACGCCATTTTCATTAGAATTTAATATGGCCTGTTGGTTCATATTGCACAACAATATTATTCTACTATTTGTTGCAACAAATAAAATATTGACGTTATATTGCAGACAACACTGGAATGCATTAATACAAGAAAATCATTGTGATATCTCTCAAAGAGAATAAAAATTATGATGGTTTGAAGATATGTGGAGGTCCTCAAATGCAATTCGTACGGCGCCAAGTTTAAGAAAAGGTGAAATGAAGATGGATAATGACAATAAATCAATCAACATTAACGTTTAATGGTATGAAAGTCATCCCTGCGTGCTACCAAATCAAGCAACACGAGTGTGTTACTTTATAAACATGAACTAGAGGAATAAGTGTCAATGCACATGAATTATTTTTCCTTGCGAGTATAACTTCTCAAATTTTATGATTATACCATTATTAAAAATAAAAAAAAATTACAAATTACACTATATATTTGAGACCTCATCTCATTAGCTTTTCATATTTTTGTTTGTACTTTTCTCTAGGGCTGGAAATTGAAATCGTTGTCTCGACACCTAAAGACGAGGAATATGCTACGCAAAGCAATTTCACAAACTCCTACACAACGCTTTGGAGAGCCTGAAGACGTATCACCTCTGGTAGCACTCCTTTGTCTTCCATCTGCTTCATACATTGCTGGGCAAGTTATTTTCTGCTGATGGTGGTCTCACAGCTAATGGCATTCACGTGTAGTTCTTTTTAAGAACTTGTTTGCCTATAGAATGTTCCTCGTGATCTTTTAGTTAATTAAGTTAATCATTTTAATTAAAGACCAACTTCATTTGTGTCTGTCATCTCTTATTTGTTCAAGATCGTGTAATCAAATTCAAACCAACTAAATTGTTTCAATCATTTTTTTCATGAGACCATTTTTGTGGATTCTGCCGGTTTGCTAAGCTCTTGTACCCTGCAAAGCCCGCTGTCAAGATAACATTTGTTAGCAACAGTAGTAGCTGCTATTAGTTATTTGTTTAGTAGTTACCGTTTGTTTTCTTGATAGTTAACTAGTAGGTAAGAAAGAGGTGTATCTTATACACTTGCCCTGTATCAATCTCTGTACATTTTCATTCTAGTATAAATACAACACTCTCTTTCTCTATTTTGTTTTGAGAGTTGAGAACCGAATTTCAGTTGGCATCAAAGCTTTTAAGCCACCGCCATGAATGAACTAGTCAAAGGTTCTTCATCTCCACAGATCTCCAGTTCAAGTGTCACAATGGCACAGGAAAGAATTGGAATAAGCTTTGAAATCAATCTTGGCCAAGCTATGTCAGCCAAACTTGATTGAAACAATTACATTCTATGGAAATCACTAGTTTTACCAATGATTAGAGGACATAAGCTAGATGGTTTCTTATTTGAAACAAAACCATGTCCTACTCAGTTTGTACAAGTTGAAGGCAGCCATGGATTAGAGTCGCAGATAAATTCAAAATATGAATCATGGATCTATCATGACCAGTTGCTTCTAGGTTGGATACTAAACTCTTTAACATAATCAGTGGCTTCTCAGATAATTAGTGTTTCAATGTCCAAAGAGGTGCGATATGCCATTGAAGACCTCTGTGGTGCTCACAATAAAGCATGAATTTAGATTCGTAGAATAGGAATTCAAACAAGAAGAAAAAGATCAATGACGATGGTGCAGTATCTTTCTAAGATGAAAGAGTTTTCACATTTTCTAGCAACAACAAGACAACCATTTCCAGGTGCAAATCTTGTGTCTTGTCCACTAGTTGGACTAAATGCAGACTATCACCCTATCACCATAGTGTTACAATAGAAAGATAATCTATCTTGGCTTGAATTGCAATCTTCATTTCTCAATTTTGAGCGTTAGCTTGAGCAATTATCTCTGTTCAACAACATTAATCTTGATTCTATAAAATCTACGAATATTGTATTTACTAGAGCGAATACAAACATGAATCAATCTAATCAGTCTACATTCAGATCCATCAATCAGCAACGACAGTCAAACAGTTTTAAGAACAAGAACAATTCTTCTCAACGAGGAGGAAGTAAGAATCTTGGAAGAGGAGGTCGTTTTTCAAATTCTTCAAAACCAACCTGTCAGATATGTGGAAAGTTTGGTCACTCAGCAGCAGTGTGTTATTACATACAAGATCTTGCATACATGGGATCAGCTTCATTATCTGGTAGTCATCCTAGTGCATATGTTGTATCACTAGAAATTCTTGTAGTCCAGTCCTGGATTCTTGATAGTGGAGCTACTAATCATGTGACTCCTGATGCGTCCTTTGTTTCATCTGCAACTGAGTATGAAGATATAAATCTACTCTACAAGTCGGTGATAGAACTGCACTAAAAATATCCGGTATAGGATCTAAGTCTTTAGCTTCATCTTCATCTGATTTACGTCTCAACCAAGTTTTATTTGTACTTACCATCAAGAAAAATCTGATAAGTGTTTTAAGATTAGCTCATGATAATAATGTTTACGTTGAATTTCATTATGATTTCTGGTAAGTGAAGAACAATCAGTCACATCACATTCTTCTTCAAGGGATCGTTAAAGATGACCTATATCAGATAAAACTTCCTATTCAATCTGATTCTTCATGTTCTGGTAATTCTGTTTCACTGAAATCTGCTACTAGGTTTCCGGTTTCTACAAGTGATTTGTGGCATAAATGGCTAGGACATCCTCCTGTTGTTGTTCAGTCTGAAGTTCTTTCTAAATGTAATGCATTTGGTGCTTTGAATAAAAAGTTCGATTTCTGCAGTGCTTGTCATCTTGGTAAATCACACATATTTTCTCATCCTAGATCAAATAAAAGAGTTGTTCATCCTCTAGATCTTGTTCATATAGATTTATGGGGACCAACTCCAAACAATTCTCATCAAGGTTTTAGATACTATATTCATTTTCTTGATGATCATACCAAATGTACATGGATTTTTCCATTAAGATTCAAATCTGAAGCTTTATCTACTTTTATAGCATTCAAGAGACTCATAGAAAACAAGTTTGACAGAAAAATTAAGTATTTACATTCAAATTGGGGAGGTGAATTTCATAGTTTTGAGATTTTTTGGAGACAGTCTGACATTAAATTTATTCATTCTTGTCCTTATGATCATGCTCAAAAAGGACATGTTGAAATGAAGCATAGACACATTACAGGAATGGCTTTGGTATTACTTGCTCAAGGTTCTTTACCTATGAAGTATTGGTGGGAAGCTGCTCACACTACTATGTATCTGATTAACCATCTTGCTACACCTGTGTTGAAAGGTGACTCTCCTTTCAAATTGATCACTAGAGTTTCACCTGAAATGTTTTGGTTCATCTTGTTTCCCCTGTTTACGTCCATATTAGCAGAATAAGTTTCAGTTTCATTCTCTTGAGGTGTTTTTCTTGGTTATAGTGAGCTACACAAGGGCTATAAGTATTTAAGTCCTTTAGGTCGAGTCTATCCTTCTCGCAATGTTGTTTTTAATGAAGATTCTTTTTCCTATACTTGACTGTTCACAAATTTCGCTTTTAACTCTTCTGTTTTGTATTCCCCACACACTATTTTTCATCTTCCATCTAAAATTCAGTCCCTTGTTTAGTCCATTTCCTCTGTTTCTTCTACAACAAATTCTATTTCAAATTCTGCTGTAAATTCCACTGAAAGTTTTGGTTCACAATCTCCTCAAAATTCGTCTGTTTTAGTTCCCTCTTTACTTGCTCACATTCCATTCATCCTATGATTGCAAGGTTTAAACACGGTATTTTTAAGGCCAAAACATTTCATACTTCTTTACAGTTCACTGTTGAACCTCATTCTATTGTTGCTGTTCTTCAAAATCATCATTGGAAAACTGTCATGGATGAGAAATTCAATGTTCTCATTACCAATGATACATGGACCTTAATTTCGAGCTCTCCTTCTCACAATGTAATTGGTTGTAAGTGGGTTTTCAAGACTAAACAAAATTCAGATGGTTCACTTAGCTGTTACAAGGCTAGGTTAGTTGCGAAAGGTCTCATCAAGCTCCTGGACTTGATTTTGGGCAACTTTTCAGTCCAATTGCTAAACCATCTACTGTAAGAATTCTTCTAGCCCTTGCTACTATGTTTAAATGGCCCACTAAATAGCTTGATGTTAATAACGCTTTTCTGAATGGTACTCTTGATGAAGATGTCTTTATGTCACAACCAGAAGGGTTTGTTTATCAAACTTATCCGAATCATATCTGTAAACTTAAAAAATGCACTCTATGGTTTAAAGTAGGTTCGACGAGCATGGTATGAACGTCTTCGTTTGAAGCTTCTTGAATGGAAATTTGTTAATTCTAAAGCTGATCCTTCTTTATTTTTTCTTTCAGGACTTCTCATTCTTTGTTTCTTGCCATTTACGTTGACAATATCTTGACCACTGGCTCAGATTTGTCTCAATTTTCAAGGCTTGTGTCTCAGCTTAATACAACTTTTAAACTCAAAGATCTTGGTGATGCTAGTTTCTTTCTTGGCTTAGAGCTGACTCGAGATGATAATGGCTTGCATATTTCTCATTCCAAGTATATTCGAGATTTAATTAATTAGTTGGGTTTTCCTTCTCTGAAACCATGTGATACACCTGCAATTCTTGGGAAACAACTGAATGCTTCTGACAGTCTTCCTTTCTCATATCCTCAATTATATCGAAAAGCTGTTGGTTCTCTTCAATATTTGGCCTACACTAGACCAAATATTTCATTCATCATAGGAAGTTAAGTCAGTTCATGAATTTCTCTTCTAAGATACATTGGCAGGCTGTTAGATGTATGTTGCGGTGCTTAACTGGTACTGTCAATCATGGTTTATATTATGTTGCATCTTCTTCCCCGTCTCGCTTTGGATATACAAGTGCAGATTGGGTTTATTCTTTGGATGGACGAAAATCAATTGGTGGTTACTGTGTATTTCTGGGCTCATGGCAGTCTAAGAAATAGACTATTGTTGCTTGGTCCAGCGCTTTATATGATATCGAGCACTTGTCGTTGTTGTTGCTGAATTGAAATGGCTACATTCTTTTCTCACTGAAATTTCTATTTCACTTCCTCTTACTCATGTTTTATGGAGTGATAATATTAGAGCTTAGGCCATTGCTTCAAATCTTGCGTTTCACTCTCGCACTAAACACATTGAGTTTGATCTTCATTTTGTCTTGGATATGGTGCTTAACAAGGAGTTGTTTGTGCAGCATGTGTTGTCAAATGATCAGCTAGCAGATGGTTTCACCAAACCTTTGTCTACTTCTTTGTTCTTTGTTTTACGGAACAATTTCGGTGTGTCTGCTCCACCCTCTTGATTGGGGGGATGTCAAGATAATGTCTGTTAGCAACAATAGTAGTTGTTGGTAGTATTCTGTTTAGAATTTACTGCTAGTTTTTTTTCTTGTCAATTAACTAGTTGGTTAGAAAGGAATGTATCTTATACACTTGCCATGTATCAATCTCTGTACATTTTCATTTTGGTATAAATACAACACACACACACTCTTTCTCTGTTTTATTTTGAGAGTTGAGAATAGAATTTCAGCCCTGCAAAGCTCTGGCTAGTCACAGCCTGTGCCATCAGCTGACCTATGACCCGTGGCACAGCCGTGTGGGGCTTCAAGCGTCTTTTTAGTTTTTTTTTTCAATTTTAATTTCTGCAAATTTTATTCAAAAAATGATCAGCGCTTGCATGCTAATTGCGAGGCACCACGTGTAATCAGTACTGGGTGTACCCTGAGGATAGTTAATTAGATGTGCACGATTATTAGGCCATTTATTACTTACTTTAAAATTTATAATACAAATGTATTTAATAGTATTCAGTTGTATGTTTATAGTTAGTAACACCCCGCCTCTGACCCCGTCATTGGACAATATAATTTTCTTCAATCAATATTCTTGGGCTGCTTGAAAGGCGGGCCCGTGCTACATAATCCTTTTTCCTTTCTAAGTCTCAAACCCGTGAGAGTTTCTACGCATATTAATCTATGTACAAAACAATTTGTGGCATTATAAATAATAAAATCTTTTATTTATTTATTCTAAAATTTAAAGTACATGAACCTTTACAGTGGAAAATAAATTCAAAACTGAAATAAATAATTTGGCTTGTGCCCACCTGCCCTACAATGAAATAAATAAAAAAAGAATTCCTAATAAATAATCTTCCACGTAGGCTGATAAATTAAATCCTGAAATGTGAAAAATGAGGGGGGTGAGCTAAAAAGCTCAGTGAATCATTCCATCTATTTAATTCATTATTCCAACCAAATAACACAAGCATATTAAACACTTTCAAGGATTTAATCAATTTAAACAATATATTATTTTAGTTGTAATTTAGACCGAACAGGGTTTACCTCTGTGCTCCAGATCTAATGATAATGCTTATTTTGATACTAAATTTATTATCTTATAATTAAGCATTATCATATTTTAAGGCTTATTATTTAGTAATTAATTATAAAATATATTTTACTTCTTTTTTATATAAATTCATATATATTCAATGAGGTTAATATATCAATATTAAGTCACATGCATTTTATAAATTAATTATAATTAATTACTCATTACGCGATATTATTTTAATTATAGGAATATAGATAATGAGAGACTAATGACAATGGAGCATATGAGCTTAGAAGCCTCGAGATCATCAATTTTTACTAAGCCATCACCCCACTTAGATTCATGATACTTGGCACTATCTCATTCATCCATTATTAAAGTAAAGATCTTGCAATCTCGAGAAGCGTCAATGGTCAAGATGAAATTGGAGGAATCTCAAGACATATGAAGACATATTCATCATCCACCTTTTCCTTGTTTTGGATCTTGAGAATAATCTAATAGATAAGTTCAAATTTATGAGAGAACCAATGTTGATAGTGACCAGTCAAGTAGCATTCCCAAGAACTCACATGACACATTTTTCCTTTTAGCTTAGTCTTAGCCCATCTTATTTCTCTTTTTTCACATAATCATCATTAGGGAAAGTCCCTCTTACACCCAATCATTGTCTTTCACTTACATTGGTCATCCTTCCCCATGCTTGTTACTATGCATAGTCATATAGTACCCTTCATTTAAATTTCTCACCATTTTACACAAGAAGGGTACGTAGAGCATGAGCTACTTGTACCATTCATCTACATCACCTTTAGACCATTTCCTATTGGTCTATCATCTCCTCGGAATATCTATATAAACCCCTCAAATTCACACTTGAGGAGCATCTCATTTTTCATTTTCTCCCTTGATAACATTGGAACTTGTTTCCACTTTTCATTTTTCCATTCTTCATTTCTTTTATTTTTGTTTTTCATTAGTCTTCAAGTTCATGGAAGGTTAAGTCTTTTGTTGAGGCCAAGAAGAAATCCTCTCCACTCTTCTCTTGAAAATTCATGGGTAATACTTCTATTTTATTTGACATGTGTTCTCTCATACTTTTGTTAGGTTTTGTAATAAACTTCATACATTATATCATGTATTTTGTATAGTTGATTTTGCAAAATTTAATGAAAGATTGAGGTATTTCATTTTTATCTTAGTGTGACATTTTTGTAGTTTTCTTTAATGTGTCATTTCATGTATTTCATATGTTTAGAATTCACATTTTGCATCCACACATATTAGAAATTTAATTTTACTTTGCTTTTTATTATAAATACCTCTTTTGGGAGAATACTACTTTTTAATACATTTGAGCTTAAAGATTCATTATTGTGAGTAGAAAAACTTTTAGTTATTTCTATTCCTAATTATTTTATTAAAAAAGGACTAAGAGAGGAAAGAATTAGGCCTACTCTAATGCCCTAACTCTTCCATCTTATTGTTATTGCTACATTATCAAAATATTATCATTATTTCATCTCATTCTCATTTTTCTTATTTTATTATATGTAGCAAACCGTAGTTTTAGAAATTTATCCAAATCCTTATGGTTCGAACTTGGGCTTTTTCAAGTTTATTACTTGTTGAATATACTACATTATTTTCCCTAGTTACACTTATAATTTGTTGCATTATTTGCTTTATGTCTAAGGTTTATTTATGTTACATATTATTAATTCATCATCTAAAGAATGTATTTTTGCATCTCTTTATCTATTTAAAAGTGTACACATAAAGTAAGTAACATCTAGGGAGAGAGATCAATCTTAAAACTCAAACCCTTCTCTATGAAGTAGGATTATTCTTGACACCCAGTCCACTCTGGTGTCAATCCTGACAACCAATTCAAAAGTCAAATCCTGGATGAAACACACATGAAGAATGTCCGTCTTGGTGCCAGTACGTGGTTGAAATCTTTATTTAATCTTATTTTTATGTGCAAGAGTATAATAAATAAATATTTCAACAGTATTTAAATACTCCAACAGTCTAACACCATAAATCAACATTTACATAAATGCAACAATGACTTTCGATTTCTAATGTAAATGATCGTACAAAATGCAACTACAGAGCATACTCTCTCAAAACAAGACAGAAACTTTTGATTTCTGATGTTGAAAATCGTACGAGACGCAACTACAGAACATATTTTCTTAGTCATGACCAATATAATAATTTAATAGCATAAATAAAAATAAACATGAATTAAACTAAGCACACAAGTAAGCGTTATTTAAATCAAAATAATAAATTAAAAGAAGAGAAAATAATTTCACCCCGAGATCGCTTCCTAAATCTGTGTAGCATTTCCATCAAGAAATGGAACAATCGTGAATCTCGAGTAGCTGACCAAACCACTAAAGTTGCTTAAGTAGTGATGAATCCCGTTAGTAAAATGGGTCCTACCGAAAGTCTATTGATTCCTAGTCTCTAATAAAAATGCTACTACCTCATAGACTATTTAGAGTAGCTCAAGAAAAGAAAAAGGACTGAAGGTGCCAAAAAGGAGGGAGAGAGAGAGCAATAGGAATTTTAACTCTTGTTCTTGAATGAACAAAACGAATAGAGTATGAGGATTTATATAGAGTCTTCAAAGGCTACTTTCGTAAAATTTCACTTTTCTAATGTGACAAACTTCTATTTTTGTTTAGTTGGGGTGGCTAGGGTTTAAAATTTGAATTTTAGGATTTTTTGTATTTTTTTGAGTTTTTTTTTATTTTCTTTGTGTTTTTTTCGGTTTTTTTTCTGATTTCTTTCTTTTATTTTTTCTTAATTTTTTTTATGTGGCCCAGCGCACCTGTGGCGCAACGCATGGACCCAAGGTCTATGCGCCCAAATATATATATATAACATAATTGGGGTATTACACTCCTGAAGTTAGATTCACATTTTCTTCTGAGGTTTTTTGTGTACTTTTTCAATCTAGATGACTACTGGTACAACCAATTAAAGATGAGAGATGCTGGTGTCAAACCCACGTAGACAAGACGTTTCCATTGCGTGCGAATGCAGTGCAGAAAAATACAGGAGGTTATTTTATGAAGTATTGGCATAGCACCAACCAAACTCTATTCGTTAGGATGAATATAAAAAAGCTTGTAAATGCCGAGTTGGAGCACGAGTTTCATAACTTGGAGGTAATTGCAGGTTTGCATTTATAGATGGAATTTGTAACCGCACTAAGGTAAGTTGTATGACCACGATGATGGCGCAGTGACTTGAGCAAGCTAGAATATGGGTTGATTGGTAGATCTTGATATTTGGACTATTGAAAATGATCAGTTGCTTCTGTAGTTAATGCATTGATCTTTGGACTATTGAAAATTAGTTGGTTCTGTAGATATTGTCGGATATTTGACGTTGCTGCTTGCCACCCAGCTCGTTCTTTGCCCAAAAATTTGGCCCGATGGCTTATAGGCAGCTGTCAAACCACGGGACGAAGGACGTTGTTTGCTAATAGAGCGTTGCCTGGGAACAACTCTTTTGAGTTTATGGTGTTAAAATTCTGATAGTTTTAGAGCCATTTGATCTATTAGAACCAATCTGGAACTTCTCACAGTTAGTAAAACGATTGGATTAATGATATGTAGTAGAAAATATAAACAATGCAATAAGGAAAATGATATAAAGAAATGTTCACATAATTCAGCCAACAAGCCATTTGCGAGACCTCGTCCAGATAAAGAATGTCACTATGAATAAGCTGTACAATTATTGCAACTAAACTAACACGATGACTACAGTACCAATGTCACACTTTGCAGTACTTACAGTTGGTTCAGCATTCTATAACTAACACTCTATGCATACGAAAATGACGAGCTCCTCTCGTCTAAAAGATCGCTGTCAGACTCTACAAACACGCAAGCTACAGAGAGTATAATTCCTTTGATCACTCAACAAAATAGAATAAATAAAGTACAACTTTCAACTTTCAATACAATAACTCCCATATGCAAAAATAATATTTTCTTTGTAGCTACGAGTGATAGATGAAAGCTTCAGGTGACTCTGTATATATAGACTTCACGATGGAGCAAATCTTTAACGAACAGAAATTTCTGGGATCACTGTTCGATCCACTGTCTTATACACTGTTCGTACAATCTTGACAGATAGATAGATTTTCAGCAATTTGTTTCTTTCTTAGAGCATTAGCAACCTTCTGCGACATTCCTTTCTCTGATTGCAAACATGCTTAGATCTTTATTGAATGGAATGAATAATTAGTTATATTTTAAAATCAAATCCCATGATTTTGGTGTTCCTTCCTTGACGAACACTTGCAGATTTTCAATAAGAATATTTTAGGAAGGGATTTAATTGTGAGCACATATTATTGAAAGATATTTAAACATTGATTGTAGAAATTTGTCAAAGGAAATGTTTTGAAAACATTCTATAGAGTTCAAACGACTTTTTTGAAAATGATCATTTTTCTAAAAACAAGAGCCAAAAGAAACATTTCATAGAAACCAAAAGCATATCAACGGTTATTAGAGAATATGTATTATTTCTATTTCTACATAACTAGATTTTAATATCAACAATTCACAGTATTTTGTTTCTAAAGAGATCCAACATGTAGTATTCTATAGCAAGATGCAATATTTTATTTTTTAAAATTAATAGTAACAGAATTTTTATATCCAATATTTTGAAAAAATTCTTAGAAAAGATGATTTGAGAGCAAACTAACATTTGAATCAAAAACTGCAAATGACAATCTTTTGAAAACATTTTAAAAAATTCACGTTGTTATTTTGAAACATTTCATTTTTTTTAGAAAATCAGCAGAAAAATTTTTAAAATAACGGTGATGTCTAATATTCTGAAAGTTTTGAGCAGATAGAAATTTAGAACAAAACTGATATATGATTCAAAACTTGCCAGAAAAAGATTTTTAGAGACATTCCAAGGAAGTCAAAAACATTACATTGCAGGAATTCAAATATAGATGGAATGTAAAATATAGATGGAATGTAACAGCTGCTTAGATTTCAAATAAAAAGATATGCCCAACATACTGGATAATTCTGAGCATAGCAGTTTTGAGATTAAATTAATATTCAATTCAGAAATTGTTGTCGATAGAATTTTGAAATCATTCTAAACTGATAAGCAAAATGGCATTTAAAAAATGTTTGATTTTTCGGCGCTAGCATATTATTAGGAACATGATATGCAGCAAATAATAATTATCCAAACAAATATGTAAGCCCAAAATTTTGATTTTCAAAACTAATTTAACACTATAAAATATGTAAGCCCAATATTCTGATTTCCAAAACTGATTTAACACTATAAAAATTGTTTCTATCAGAGAGAAGATACTACAGAAATTTTAGCACCAAACATGCCAATTTAGAGAACATCTTGTGATGCATACGAGATCCCTAACAAATTCTACTGTCCAAAAGTTCAAATTTAATAATATAATAAATGTAATAATAATTAAAAGAAAATAAATTAGAACTGATTGACAAAAGTCTGCATTCGACAATGTTCTAAGATAAAATTTTTCCTCTATACTGTGCTCGAAGACTAACAAAATAGTATCCCTTTGGATAGAACTGTACAAAATCAGATCGCAACACTTCAAAGTAATTTTATAGCAAACTAAACTTTTTAATTTTTTTATTAATTTTTTCTTCTCTAAAAAATGCATAATAAATCTATAAAATAAAATATTAGTTACATAAAAACTAAGAGATATTTAATCTAAAAATCACGTATTTGTAGATAGTCAATAAATAATTTAATTAACTGTCTTAAAATAGTTAATAATTGTTAAAATTTAAATTTAAAAATTAAATTCAAAATTCAAATAAAAATAGTCTGTTTGAGTCAATGACCTAAAGCCTCCAAGGCTCCAAACTTTTATCTTTGATTTATTATATATAATTATATTTCTAAATTACACATTGACCTATCTTTAAATATACTTCCGTTTCATCTTCCATTTAAGGTACTCTCACCGTAATTTTTTTTATTTTTAATATTTTTTCCATCCTTCTAAAATGAGATTATTTCTTTTTTATCTTATTAAAACATTTCTAACATATGCTTGTTGATGGTAGAAAAAATTTAAATTTTAAGAGCAACGATGGTGATGCTCATATGTTATGGTGAATTTTCTTCTATTTTTATTTTTACATTTTTACTATTTTTAGCTCTTCTTATTAATGAAAATATTTTTAGTAATATTTTATTTAAAAAACTATATACAAACGCATATCAATACATTTCAAATTTTATTTAAAAAAATAAAAAAGAAAAATTCTAGAAGAAAATGAGAGTCAGGTTGCAAGGGGCAATGACCCGTTAATAATGTAAACATTATAAATTTAAATTCAATAAAAAATATGCAATGGTTTTTCTAATTTAACTTAAATATAAAACTCATTTTTAAATGTTTTGAGTGTTATATATTTAGTTTATTTATAAATTATAAAGTTTATTATCTAATATTAAAGGGCGAAATGGTAAAGTTAAATTAAGGAAGTTATGGAGTTGGTTGATCAACCAACTCGAATAATTGAATTTCCTATTATAAATAAACAAAGGAAAGTCTCAATCTTTCACTGTGAATTTTCAAAAAAGAGGAATTTTGTGCTTACTAGTTCTTGCTCTCTATCAAGCTTTGTACAAAAGATGTGAAAAGATTGAAGATTTGTTGATTATTTCTTCACTATTGACATCTACATGATAGAAGGTATGTTTATTTATTTATTTTTACTGTGATTCATGGTGATCCTGTTTAAAAATTTTCTATCATTGAGACCTCTATAGGTGTCACAGCTGCGTTGGATGTACCATTGTCGACCGTTGGCTTTGAAGAAATGTGTTTTATGCTGAGGGCTTGGGTGTTTCCCGCGAGGACTCTGAGTTGGAACCCAAGTAAGTGTCAGAGATATTGCAGGAGTGCCAACCCAGTACTATAACTTGATTTGTTACCAGAGGATTTAATGCTTGTGATGTACTTTTCTTGTGATTCTTCCACTTCTTCTTCTTCTTCTACTCCCATATCTTCTGATTCTTTCGAGGAAGATGTAGAAGGAGAAGAAAGAAAAGGTTTAACGTTTTGAAGAAATGGATTTTAACACTTGTGATCTGCTTTACTCTTTTTTCCTTTTACTTATTTTTGCACAGAGCGTTATTGCTTGTAAAACTGGAACAATGTTATACAATGTTTTCTTTTTCTTAGGAGTCGGTAGAGCAATAGTTAGTGGTGATGTGTAGTGACACCGACGAAGGCCTTGAATCAGTTTCTTTGACTTAAGCATTACTCCTCTTCTTTGCGACGACTGCCACAAGGGCCATCATGGCCACCGCATCTGTGGTCTCCTCAGTGTTACACCCAATTGAACAAAGAAGAAGATGGAGCGGTGATCTAGTGTGTAGCAAAACGGCTGGCAATCTAGTGTGCACCAAAAACCACAGTGGCGATTTTGAACAGAGAAGATGCAGCGACGACCTGACGATTTGGTGTGCAACAAAAGATCCCGACACCCAAATCTGTTCATTGTGTTGCTTCAGGTGGTCCTATTGAAGGGAGACAGATCTGCGGGCGTGAACTCGTTCCAATAGTAGTGTCGCGACCCCTTCGCAGGTAACGTCACGACCAGCACAAAATTCTCAAACATATCAGAACTCTGGCATGTCTAAAAATCCTGTAAGCCTTCCTAACCAAATCACTCAATTTTTTTCTAAAAATTTTGACAGAGTCTCCTCTAAAAATATAACATTTCACAAATTTCAAAATACCTGATAATCACAATTAATATACAAAACCACATATTTTTCTTCATCCACATAACCATACATCCACAAAATCCATCATTTATCCTAATAATACATTCAGATGACAACACATTTATATTCATTTCTCAAAATAATAATCTAACTAATGTTTACACTTTTCACATACTATTAACTTCAAAAAAAAAACCAATAACCATTTCATATCATCTTCCCTTTACCTTTCCTATCAAAACCTTGATAAAATGATTAAGAGTGGAGTGAGCAAACAACAAGCTCAGTGAATAATTTAACTTATGGTATTATACAACCATTATATGTATAAAAACATGTGAAGTAAAACAAATTCAAATCACTTGCAAAATGAAGTAAACATAACATACATGCGTAATTTAACGTGTAAACATGCATTTGATTTCAATAACATGCACTCTTTTAAAACATGAGTCGTCTCCCTCCTTCCAGATAACAGAGCAAATCTGCTCCTCACCTTGCAAATGAAGAGTGCATCGGACTTCTAGTTATCCAATTATCTACTCATTTCTATCTCATTCATTTCATGTCAGGAATGCACCAACCAAGATTACCACAATGGTCAATCTTGTGAGTCTGTTCCCAGAGACTATGACCAATAGAAATGTTGTCATGTCAATAACCTACTTAGGTACGTCATTGACTTGCTACAATACATTAAAATCATTTCATTGAATTCAAATACGTATGAAATGCAATATACCTCGTTCTATTTGATAAAAAGCAACCGTTTAATTTAATACCAATGTCAGATATAATATCACAAGTAAAGATTACTTACCAATTACTGTCCAACCAAATCTTAATATCCAATAACAGTCTAGCTCCACAGCACAAATCAACTCTTGTTATCACAAATCATTTTACACGCCTCAAATCAAATTCAACTCATTTGAATTTATTTTATAAATCATTTTTCACGTATTTATCGCTCCTATTTGACTCAAGATATTCATTTAATTCCACCTATTGGTGCGCATTAACTCAAACATACTTAATAATCTTTGATATTACTTTCTTTTCATATAAAATAATTTTGTAGCAGAAAATATTAAAAATAAGCTTTTTAACTCTATTTTAATTAAAATTTCTATTGTCAATAACCCTATGGGTCAATCATTCCAATTGATATCCAAAATTTGTGAATTTGGTGTCAATGGGTATATATTTTTACTCTCTACACTCCTATGAGTTTCAATCAAGGTTTTATTGGAGTTTAACACCATCAAAAACTCATTCAAAGGTTATAAAACTTTGGGTATTTATTTTAGAATATACAAGATAAACAAATGAGAACTAACTACGTATTTGGGATCTACTTATTAACAGGAGTATTTTGGTATAATTTTTACAAAGTTTTACTCACTGTGAAAAAATACTCATTTTTTGGGTTCAGGTGTAAAACACTATCCATAGTAAAAATTACATCCCTAGGATTGTACAAGGCTTAATTAGCATTTTAGCAACTAAAATCGAAGAAAATCACTTATCTATGCGTTGAATCTGGCAAAAAATCGGATTTCCCCTCTTTCTGTTTCTTGTCTGTACATTTTGTAAAGTCGAAAACCAAATAAAAAGGGATAACGAATGAAACAAACAAAGCCGTGATTTTTATATATAACCGAAAATAATTTCAATTATATCCTAATTTAAAAAATTAATTCCTTAAACACTCACCTTATATAACTTATTCCCAATTTTACCTTTGTTTTAATTCCATAAATACCTACCTTATATAAATTAATTCCACAACCATATACCTTATATAAATTAATTCGATAACCATATACCTTATATAAATTATTCCCATTTTTACCCTAAATCATATATTTATTTAAATTTTTTTTAATATTTTTGATATTTTTACCCTAGTTCTCCCTTTTTTTTGGAAATCAGTTCAAAAATGCTCCCATTAGTAACATTTTTGTTTTTCGGTTTTATTCCCAACTTAAAGCACGTGATTTATTTTATTTCTTTAATAAATATTGTAATAAACATTTAAATCATAATTTCGAATATTTTTATATTTATTTAGTATTTTTTTAAAAATTCATTTATTTCTTCTACACGAACCTCGTATACATATATATATATATATATATATATATATATATATA
>JAJIYU010005472.1:0-22307 GCA_030144865.1 Tinospora cordifolia
GGTTTATATAGGCTTCAAAAGTGTATAGAATGGCAAGTTTTTTGGTGGAAAACTTGCAAAAATTCAAATTTTCATGCCCCCCAAGCATAGGAAAATAGTAGGTATTTTTTTTGGAATTTTTTGGAGTTTAGAAACATTTTTTCGGATTTTTTTGGATTTTTTTTGGATTTTTAATCGAATTTTTTGTTATTTAAATTCATAATTATCAAGGCATTCGATTCAGGCCGTCAGATCGTCCTTAGGATGCATTTCATGATCAGATCAGGCGGATAGAATCTAGAACGTCCGATTTTCCTCGAGACACGCGTGAGGATTCGATCGAAACCGTTGGATTTTCCTCGGATCGACCAACAGAATCGGATCTTCAATCTCATCCATCGGATTTCCTCGAGCGGAGTGTTTGTTCGCGATTTAGTTTTGGCGGGTGAAATCTCGGCCATTGATGATCCTCGATCACAGTATCAGATCGCGATCAAGATCATCGGATTTGATCTGGAGCGTTGATCGTCCTCGAGCGCGTCACTAGTTCACGATCAGATCCACACGGCTTTGATCTTTGCCGGTGGATGAACCTCGAGTTCCGTGTGCGGATTGATTTCGCGATCAACGAAACGAATCACGTTCGTTCGATTAAACTTGATCATTTCTGGACCGTCTGATTCGCCTCGATCACAGTGTTCGCGATCTTCGATTCTGATTTTGATCTGAGCCATTGGATTTGGATGATGGATTAGTGGTCGTTGGATCTACGTGATTCGGTGCTCCTGAACGTTGTTTAGGGCTTTGATCTTATTTGTTGGATTGGACTGATCGAGTTTGGACCATTGGATCGTGTTTCTAATTACAAAATCTCTTTCCAAAGCTTCTATAATTTGAATTTTAGCAATTGGACACTTCCTAATTGATAAAAATTTGATTTTCTTGTATATTCCATTCCATTTTGATAATTTGCTAAATTTTTTCTCTTTCTAATTATTTAATATTGCATTTATTTTATATATTTCCATTTCTTTAATATTTTTAATGCTAATAATTAAATAATTTGTATTTTTCCATTTCTATGTATTTTTATTTATTTCCTATTTCATTTTCAGATAATAAATTATGTAATTATTAATTAATATAATGTTTAATTTATTATTTTTTTAAATACATGTACACTTTATTTTTATTTAATTACACATATTCCTATAATATGTAGTATTAACATTTATGGTGCTAACACATACCTTGTTCATACACATATTAGCCAATATGTGTAAATATTTTATTTCTATTTATTTCTTAAGCAATTCCTTAAATTTTATAATTAATTTTGCCAAACCTTAATTTTCATTTAATCATCAAATCAAGGTATTATTTGCTTAATTTTTCTATATCTCTAATATATTTTAGTTTTCATGTGCCAATCCACAATTTGCACCAAAAATTTCTTAAAATCTTTAAAATTAATTTATTCAACTTATTTTATTTATTTTCAATTATTTGACAAAATTCTGGGGTATTACACATTCAATGTTGCTGATCTTTCTCCTTTTGATGTAGGTGATAATTTGAGGATGAATCCTTTTGAGGAGGGGGAGAATGATGCGGATTATGGAGTTGACAAAGATGATACTTTGCATGTTCCAAATGAACCAATTACAAGGGCCCATGCCAAAAGACTTAAAGAAACATTACTTAGGCTAGTCCAAGACATTTGGGTCAAACAAGATGTTAATATGGGCTTGGAAAAGAGTTGTAAGTATTATCCAAGCACAAGATAGTCAAAACAAAATGAAATAAAGTGTCTCTTCAAATTTCATAGGGTTATTGTGACCCTTTTGTTAAGTGTCTCTTCAATTTTTATAAGGTTATTATGACCCTTTGTTAAGTGTCTCTTCAATACTCATAGGGTTATTGTGACTCTTTAAAAGTATCTCTTGAATTATCAAAGGGACACCCAAGATTTGTACAAATTGGCTTGCTCCTCTTTGAGGAGATCACAAAATTAGTAAATTCATTATTTCGTCTGAAAATTTCAGATTTGAGAAGAGCTTCCTTTTATGTTCTTCATTGAACTTTTCTAAACTCATCAAGGATTGATCATCCTTGTGGTGTTCAATACTTTGGGTTCTTGTTTCTTTGTTATTTAAGGGTTCAAGTAGATCATCAAACCTAATTTTAGCTTTTGGGGTGAGCATATTTCCTTGAATGAGGGTTCTTAGTATTTAATTCCTAGAGGGTTCGCATCAATAACCCACCACTAACGAATCCCTTCCTCGCCCCGTCTTCGCCACCGAGTACCTCAATACCCCAACTTAATCCCCGCTATCATGAAACCACCCACAAAATCTTAAACACCTATTTTTCTGTGGAAATCTATTACGCTAGCCTTAGAGAGTGCATTTGCAGCTGTTGCGACGCCAAAGCCGTGCCACTGCCAAAGTTGTAGCCATCACCAGACTTCAAAAAGTCTTCAAAAAAGAAATGCAAATCTGATATGATTTGTAGTTTCTTTTGTGTTTGGAAGTTTTTTATCATAGTTTAGACAATGTAAGCTTCAATTCCGTATATGAATCCCAAGAAATGGATTCCCCATTGTGAAGATATTGTCTCATCCCTAGGTGGCCGAGACTAATTCTCCCTCAGAGTCTTCTTAGAGTCTTGGCCCACTATGGCCCAGCAACCCACAGTAGCCAAGACCCATAATTGACAAAATTCTTTTTTTTTTGGTTTTGTATTTATATGTTTATTTTCATTTGAATATTATAATGAATTAATGATTAGTTATATATTATGGTGAAATAACAACAAAAAAGACAACAATTGTAAGAAATAAAACAAGCACTCAGTCAAAAAGTTTCTCTTCTTCAAGGCCCGCACGCCATTGACAACATCACCGAGGCGAGCTATGGTTGTGGCAAGATCTAATCTTCCGTTAGCTAGTGAAAGCTCCTCCCATTATTTACAAGAAGAAGAAGAAGCTGAAGAACAAGAAGCAAGCCATGTTCCTAAAGAGTATGAAGAAGGTGAAGATGCTTTTGGAGCTTTTCCTAGTGGTCTGTTTGATCCATCAGTTCTTAAGAGTTTGAAGCACCATGTTGCTATAGTAGGATGGAGAAACGAGGTAAATTTTATTTTTCTCAACAATGAATTATTAATAATATAGTTTGAAAAAAACTTTTGTGAATACAACATCAAGGCTCACTAAAATGTATCAAATATGATAATATAATCAAGTCTTGGGACCTTAAATGTCACCTAGAACAGGAGTTGATCAATAGATCCAGATTGAGCCCATTGATCACATGTTCCTATAGTATGCTAATAGGACGCTTATACTGTCATTCATTGAGAGGTAGCATCCAGAAACGAACACATTTCACCTCCCATTTGGTGAGATGTTGATTCCACTTGATGATGTCTGCATTCTTCTTGGTATTCTAGTGATGGGCAAATTAGTTTCTATAAAACCAATCAAGTTCGATGGTGTTATGCAATTGGCGTGCAATTGCCTTGTTGTGTCTGAAGAAAAAGTTGTTCAAGAGATTAGAATGGCTAAAGAGCTCACTATAAGTAAAAGATGGCTACAAAATCTCTTTATTATGGCCAAAGAGAATATTAATGAAACCTACAATGTTGAAGTAACTTCCAAAGCTTCCATTTTGTATCTAATGTGTAATACATCATTTACTGATAAGAGTAGTACCTGAGTTCACGTCTCCTTATTTTAGTTCCTAAAGAATGTGGACAATATCAGGTCATACACGTGGTGAGCAGCTGCTCTTGCATTTTTGTACTGCCATCTTGGAATGTAACACCCCAACCCCCTAAAAACAGGTTTAAGCTCAACCACAAGGCGGGTCGGGTCCTATGTTACATTTACAAGTACACAACTTGCATCTCAATTCCTTTATTTAACCACTTATTGAAAACGTTCATGGATACATCATAATGGGATCATTCTATAGGTGTGGGCATACTTGATCATTTACATGGCACATGGGATCATTCTTCATAGTTTCAAATAATGGACACGTCCCATGGAGCTTAGAGTAGGGTAGGGTGCACATGATCATGGTGTTCCACCCATGTGACTTGCACATGTTAGGGGTGGTCATGACTTCATGGGTTCACAAAAATCAAATAAAAATTAATATCTCCTTATTTACATGAAATTATGATTTATAACCTATAGTTTTGGAATCACATGAACCTAATGCACATTTTAAAGTATGGTTTGGCCCAAGGTGATTTTCCCTCAAAAACTTTCCTTACTTAAGACCCACTGAGGTCACTAGGCAAATGAAAATTCAAATCTTGGTCAATTGATCTGATTTTCGGATATGTCATTCATTTTGTTAGTTCATGTCATTTCATTTTGTTTCGAGTCATTTCGATCCCCCAAAGTACCCTAAATGACAATTCTTTCTAAATTTGAATCCCCTGAAGGGTGTTTGGCAAATGAAAACCTCAACCTCGATCACTTGTTCTAATTTTTTGATACATTGTCCCCTTAGTTGGTTCATGTAACCTTATTTCATTTCAAGTTGTTTTGGGTCCCTAAGTGTCACTAAATGAGAGTTTTGGAAACCTGCCAAGTTTAGCTTCGAAATGAGTTCAATTTCATTTTGCACCCAAATTTCACTGAATAAATGATAAATTTCATTTGATTGAGTATAGAGGATGTAGGGCATTACAACCTACCCTCCTTACAAAAATTTTGTCCTCGAAATTTGTGCATAACTAAGGATTTTTAGTGAATAGATGTGGATACTTGGTCTTCATCTCACTTTCGAGTTCCCAGACAACTTCTTCCATCCCGTGATGTTTCCATAGTACTTTCATTAACGGATATCCTTCGTTCGTAGACTACATACTTTATGATTGAGAATTCTAACTGGTGTTTTCTCGTAAGTGGCATCACCTTGAATATTCACTTCCTCCTTGTGGATGATGCGAGAGGACTCAAGTTTGTACTTTCTCCCATTTTCTTTAATGTCTAAGACACAGGAGCTCAACATAGCCTCTAGTGCTTGGGTAACTCTCTCAGACTTATTGTCTTAATCTGGATCTGGTTAGAAAAAAAATTAGCCACTTTAGTGAGAAGATCTACAATTATCCATACAATGTTTTCTCCCTTAGTCTTAAGGTATCCTCAGCATCTAACCTAAGGTCAATATGTTTATCTTATTCAATTTCTTCTATTAAGCTTGTGAGCCATTCGTATTACCTTTGTTCACCCTTGATCTGATTGCAAAAGATTCGATGGGCAAAACATGTTATAGAGATAGGCTTGTTTTTCATTTATGATCACACCCAGCCAAAAGCTCTCAATCTATTTGAAGGTCAAAGTTTCTTTGTCATACCCCACCTCCGTCTCAATGGACTCGACCACACGACAGGCCTTGTGTTATTACTAACACTTTCTATTCCTAGACTTTCTATTTTGAACCTTCAAAATGTAACAACAAGGATTCTAAAGGGAATAAATTTCATTAATTGGAAAAGAATAGGTACAAAACCTTATCAAAGCATAAAACTCATAAATGCTACCATATAGCAATTTTAAATAAAGGGTAATCAAGTTCTCCTAATATTTTTTTATACTAGGGTCTCTAGGGTATGTCTTGATCTTTTTGAGCTTCAACAGCAAACACTATAGCCTGGTTTTGCCCACGACCCTGATTTTGCCCTTCGTTGGCATTTTGTTGTTGCTATTTGCCTTGAGAACGATCAATCTAACCTCTTCCCTAAGAGTTCTATGGTTGAGGAGCCTGAGTGTAGTTGGGCAGTTTCTTGCTACATGACCCTTCTACCTGCAAATATAGCACAGTCTCTGCTTCCTCGCCTGTTCTTTTAGTTCATCTTTATTTACCCTTATTTTTGGGTCTGCGGTGCGTTCCCACCACTCTTATTCTTTTTGTAGGTCTCTGGGTTATCTATTTCATTACCAGGGCCTCTTGTTTTTTTTTTTCCTTTCAACCTCTATTCTAAGTTAAGTTCATGCTCTAGGATCCCTATATGTCTTTAAGCTTAGAGTCATAATCACTTTTTAAATCTCAATCTTGAGACCCTGAGCAAACCAATTAGCTTTTATTCTTTCTTCTTAGATCAGTCCCCGAGAGAACTTATCCAATTTAGTAAACTTTCTCTCGTACTCAATTATAGCTAAGTCCTTCTGATTCAACCTGATGAAGTCCTCTTGCAGCTTCCATAGTATCGTATCTGGAAAGAACTTTTTGTGGAAGGCCTCCTTGAACTCTTCCTGCTCATCTTTTTAACGTCAATGTTTGTTTTAGCAAACATTCGTGCTATCAGGACTCTAGATTCAGTTTCTAGGTTCTCGATTTCTTCAGCGGCCTAAAAGTTTTTCTTCTAGATTCTTTTCATGCATGGGTACAAGATTTGGTTTCAAGATAACTAAACAGTAAAACATACATACATACAATCATACAATCAAGCTAGCACAGCAAGGTTCCAAGCTTCCACCTAAGTTTTAGGTTCAAGTGTCCCATACAACTCTACCCCTTCCACTTAGGTTTTTACCCGGAACAAAGCTGCACCCAAACAATTTTGCAAATTGCTTGATAACTAAGGTTCCCCAGCCCACTATACTCCACCGTCCCATACCAGCGAGCATAGAAAAACTCGTTCTGCTAGAGTTACCGATCATTCACCGCACATGGTCTATCATTCTTTGAGTCCATGGTTCCTCCATAACCCTGAATTCCTATGCATCCTATACTATATAGAAACCAAAAGATATAAAAGCTTCCCAGTCCCATGTCTTGATCAAACAATTTTCTATTTTCACACAAGTTTCGGTCTCTAGCCTATGTCCTGAAGATTTATGTTTTGGATAAACTATGCCACCCATGGCTACACCCATATCTCTACCTAAGGTCAATTCCCAAGACCCATGGTTTAAATTGGTTGACTCACAACCTCTGTCTAGTTAAGACACCACCTTTAGCCTTTTTTTGACTTCTAAACAGTTTTTTGCCTTATTTTTTGCCTTCTAATTTTCTTTTATAGAGAGTAAGGGTATTCTTCAATTCAAACCACTCATATAAGTTGGTGGGACAACCTTCAGATCGGACGACGAGACCGAGGTCTGCTTAGCAACCACATTTTCTTAGGCGGGATAACCTACCTCCCTTTTAATGTTTAGCTTTACTCGGGACAAAGCTTAACCACTCTAAGCTCAACTTGCAATCTTTGTATCCAAATAAAACATTTCAAAAACATATACTTCCTTTTTGAAAACACTTTCTAAAACATTTTTCAATTTCAAAAATAGAAGGTAGGGCATTCAAGATCCAATTCAATTCCAAATAAAACCCTAATTTGAGTTTCTAATTCTAGTAAAAAAGCCACTGATCGACTTTCTAATTCTAGCCCATGGCATTCAAGAGTCGATTCAATTCAAAGTGAAACCCTAATTTGAGTTTCTAATCCTAGTCAAACAACCACTGATTGACTTTTTAATTCTAGCCTAAGGCACCTAAAGCCTAGGCTCTAACACCACCTTTGTAATACCCCAATCCCCTAAAAACAGGTTTAAGCTCAACCACAAGGCGGGTTGGGTCCTATGTTACATTTATAAGTACACAACTTGCATCTCAATTCCTTTATTTAAACACTTATTGAAAACGTTCATGGATACATCACAATGGGATCATTCTATAGGTGTGGGCATACTTAATCATTTACATTGCACATGGGATCATTCTTCATAGTTTCAAATAATGGACACATCCCATGGAGCTTAGGGTAGAGTAGGGTGCACATGATCAAGGCGTTCCACCCATGTGACTTGCACAATGTTAGGGGTGGCCATGACTTCATGGGTTCACAAAAATCAAATAAAAATTACTATCTCCTTATTTACATGGAATTATGATTTATAACCTATAGTTTTGGAATCACATGAACCTAATGCACATTTTAAGGTATGGCTTGGCCAAAATGATTTTCTCTCAAAAACTTTCCTTATATAAGATCCACTGAGGTCACTAGGCAAATGAAAATCCAAATCTTAGTCAATTGATCTGATTTTCGGACATGTCATTCATTTTGTTAGTTCATGTCATTTCATTTTGTTTCGAGTCATTTCTATCCCCCGAAGTACCCTAAATGACAATTCTTTCTAATTTTGAATCCTCTGAAGGGCGTTTGGCAAATGAAAATCTTAACCTCGACCAATTGTTCTAATTTTTTGATATGTTGTTCCCTTAGTTGGTTCATGTCACCTTACTTCATTTCAAGTTGTTTTGGGTCCCTAAGGGGCACTAAATGAGAGTTTTGAAAACCTACCAAGTTTAGCCTTAAAATGAGTTCGGTTTCATTTTACACCCAACTTTCACTGAATAAATGGTAAATTTATTTAATTAAGGATTTAGGGTATTACATGGTAGTGCTTCACAAGCCAAGGTCTATCATGTTGCAGGGTATCTCACCCTACTTGAGGTATATTTTTCACCCTTATATAACATCAAACATTTTGTGTTTTCTATATACATTTATATATGATGGTTGTTTGAATTTGTGATTTATATAGGGTATGACCATTTCTCCTTTACTCGTCCACACATCAATCTCCACTACTACAATAATTTGTCGTGCGCTGTGATGTGGACCCAAAAGATGGAAATGTGTCTTAATGATGAATACATGTTTACGCTTCATCAGACAATCGACCAATTGCATCCTCATGAGGTAAGTATTACATGTTATTGAAATCTTTTAATTATAAGTATATGGTTGTGTTCTTTATGACTTAAAGAAATTATATCTTTTTCAAGTTTACTAGGATCTGTATAGGGACTTAAGAGAGGGTATAGCTATATCGGAGGTGGCCTTTTACATTGGTTGATTAACTGCTTAGAAATTGTAGATCCATGCCACCCTGATAGATTTTTCTGATAGTCAGGATACGTACAATCAATGCCTAACGCTCCACTTGAGCTAATAAAAGTTGAACGAGGGGCCACTAGAAGTAAATATTTGATAAAGCTTGTGTTTATTTTGCAATTATTTGAGAGGTCGCAAAACCATGTTTGTTCTACGGGACAAGATACGTCATTCATGGGACTCATCACCAATATACATGGAGTGATTCTCGTCAATATCCCATACTATTGTCGAAAACCCATAAATTGAGACTGAGCATGGGTACCAAAATTTGCACAATGATGCCAACCGGGTAAAAATTCGGTATTTATGTTGAACATTTAAACAACAACTAATTTATGTTTATCTTTTAATAGTTTTAATTTTTGTGCAAGTAGAATAGGATTGCACTCGACATTGGGCTACAGTGGAGATCATTGCCTAAAAAGCAACGGTCATATGATGGAGCACACAGCTATGTAAACTCTATGATCGATGTGCTTACAGGTATTAACATTGGAAGAGTTCGAGCCCCATTGTGCGAGATGACGTTGGATCATCGTAGCCATTTTGATTGGTTTTTGCAAAGAAGCAGTAGGCCTCTCGTGATTCTTAGATAAATTTATTTTGTACCATTATAATGACTTTAAATAATATTTGAACAATATATGCATTAAAATAAGATGAATATTTTCGTTAATTTACTTTAGTGAATATTTTAGTTACAAGCAGAAGGCCCTAGTAATTTAGTTTATTTAATATTTTTTATTAATTACAATCAAATCCAATAAGATAAATATTTCATGAATATTAAATTATTATTATAATAAATAGAAACTTTATATAAAATAATTTTTAATAATAAGATTAATATATTCTTATTTGTTAAGAAATATGCAAACAAAATATAAAATTTTTAGTCAAATATTATATCTGATAATAGTTAATAAACATATCATTATACATAAGATGAGAGATGTCATTTGTTTTGTTTTATCTTAAAACTTAATTTAAAAAAAAACACTTTATTTAGAAAAATGAAAGATTTTCATTAGAATTATACTTGCTTAGAAAGTAAATAACACTTATTTCAGGACAGTGGGTTCAATGGGTCTCGGCCCTCCAAGACCAACTCAGTGGGTTCAATGGATCTCAAAGGGTAGAGATCCACTCACTGGGTTTAGTGGGTATCGGCCACCCAGGCCGAGTCCCAAGTGTTGGGTCTCGACCCACTTGGACCAAGACCCAAGTGTATGGTCTCGGCCCAAGTGGGCTAAGACTCAACTTTTGGGTCTCGGCCCTGGGTCACCAAGGCCATTCAAATGGTCTTGATCTACCTAGGTTGAGACCATTCAAATGGTCTCAATTCACCTGGGTCAAGACCATACACTTAGGTCCCATTCCACATGGGTTGAAACTCAACATTTGTGTCTCAAACCTGGGTGGCCGACACCTACTTGGTGGGTCTTGGCCTTGTATGGCTGAGACCCATTGAACCGTGACCCACCATTTTAAAGCCTCATTGAATATGGTTTTTTTGTAACTAGCATTTAAAATGCACCCTAATATCTTCTCCAAAACCTTTAGTAAGACTATTTAATTCATTTTAAACTAATTGGTCCCATAACACCTTCATATATGATAGTTAGCTTGAATTATCTTTTATGATGACATAGTAAACATTTATATCGAAGGTTCAATCATTTTATGATGACATAAATAACTTGAATGATCATTTATATAATATGTATATAAAAGTATTCATTTATGTCTCTATTCTTTTGCTGGAGATAATACATAGATGGAACCAAGCTAACACTCTATGAAGTAATGAAACTTATAAGTTCTTCGCTCTGTACATCTCTTTTTTTATATACATCTAAAATTCTATAGTGGTTGGCCCAACATTCCAGCAGTAGATACTGAATTATGTGCCAATCTTTCAAAATTGGCAGAATGGGTAAAGTTGGCTTGAATAAAATCTACATATAATGAAAATAATTAGTTTATGCATAATTATTTACCAAATTATAACTAAAGTATAAGATGATTACCCTAATAAATTATTTACCATTAACATAACCAATCTCGATTATATTTCTTATTTGAAAACATAAGCTTTTGTTTCTTAACAGGAGGAATGTCATGCATTGGTCACTAGATAACTGGACTAATACCACATTGAAAGTAGTTGCCACTAATAAACCCACGTCTGGTAGTGTCATCTACTTTTCTAGTGGTGTCAATGATTGGTCACAAGTTAATGACTCCTTCATTTGCTGCACCCTAGTAGAACCAAGAAAATTGTCATATTGGTCTTTAAAACTGTTAAGATCACCTAGCATATCAATCTTCGCTTGTTGCCAATCATCTTCCCCAAGACCAAGGCCTGCTACCATGACGCAATACCCCCAATTATCATCAAACTTGATGTCGACCACAATAAGAATGTGATCATGTCACCCAATATGAAATGCCCCAAGAAAAGTCAATGCCATACTTGACCGAGTCCTATAAACCTTTTGCTTCAAAACTTTCTTTTCCACTAAAGAATTGAATGAGAAGCTCGAGCTAATAGATAGAATATGTTCAAAATGGGAGGATTCTCGCTTTGTAGGTATGTCCACCTTCTTCGACGTTCCTTTTGTTTTCATTTTCTCTCTAGGAGGAACAATAGAGGGCATGGATGAAAAGATAATCTCTAAAGTTGTTGCTATAACAACCCCTATTTTTGCGCATTCAGTCGACGGGTTCGATATGTATTTTCTTGTATCAATTAATAAATTAAAAATGAAAAATGCATGATTATACAAAAATACAAAATTTTTCGGCAATAGTATTAATCAAAGTGTGTATTAAATGGTAATACATGATTTTTGGTGATAATATTAATTAATAAGTGTATTACTTGAGAAATTAGAATAAATAAATAATTATTATTATTTATTGGAGAATAAAATGAATTTATGTAATAAATTAATTATTGCATTTACATATACATACATACATACATACATACATATATATATATATATATATATATATATATATATATATATAAATACATACATATATATATATGTGTGTGTGTGTGTGTATATATATATATATATATATATATATATATGTATGTATTTATATGCATGTATATATATAGAGATATATAAATGTATATATGATGATAATGAAATATGTACATATATATTTAATGAAAGAGATTAAGCATGCTTAGCTGGATAAAAGGAGAAAAAATAATTAGAAAATTGATGAGTCATGGATAATCAAGGAAGGAAAAAAGAAAAAAAAAAAGAAAAAAAGAAGAGATTATGTGGGAGATAAGAAGAAATGGGGAGATTTATCCTTGCATTTAATGAAGGTGGGACCTACCCAAAATCTTATGTATAAATACCCCCTCTCCCATTCACTTCTTGCTCATCCTTCATTCTCACATTCTCTCCTCCATTTGCCATCTGGGAACTCAAGAGAAAAGAGAGAAACCGAGAAAGAATAAGGGAAGAGAGAAATAAAGAGAGAAGAGAAAAGAAAAAGGAGAAAAAGAAAAGAAAAGAGGAGTTGCCACTTTGAAGATCCGACATTTCGGATAAATTATTTTTACCTCCTTTTTAATTCTAAATTATTATAGAAATTGCAAATTTATGTTTTATAGTATAGTTTCAATAAATGCATTAATTTATTGTGCGACTCAAAAATTAGGGCATATTTTTCCTAGGAATGAAACTATACAATATATATATATCATTTTGTTCAGATTTACAAGTAGAATATAGATATGTATACTATTTGTACCCTCGTTAACCCTAGAAAATTATATGGTAGTTGGAAGTCGACACATAGGGGGGATACCCATTAATACTAGAATTTTAGTCGGTGGGTACTAAAATGTCCAGAATCAAACTCTGAACTTAATGACACTGAAATTAGGATTTTTTGAGGTCAATGGACATATTAAATTCACGTTTATGCGATTTGAGGATTAATTAATAAAGATAGAAAAAAATGTATATAGGGTAAAAATAATATTAAATAATAGAGAAAATAAATGTTACATAATATTGCATAGCATTATGAAATACTTATTAGGAAAATATATAACATAGGAAATAATATTTATGTATTGAACCGCCAAATTTATGAAAGTGGCTGGTTATTGTGTACCAAAGGTGGGACACAGGTCGACAATACATATTTATAATATTTTGAGTCAATATAAAGGCTTAATTCACCTTGTTAACCACGTTGACATTATCGATTTGACAAGTCGGTGAGGGTTAGGTTTAGATAGAGTTGACTATTGTTGACTAAGTCAATCCTTTAAATAACCAAAGACCATAAAGTTAGAATTTGAGCCAAGTTTTATGTAGATATTAAGAAACTAAGTTGATCATGCAGGATCAAACATCAGCGGGACGCAACCGGTCACTAGAGGAGCACCAAGAGCTCAGCATCCTCGTGAGTAGTGTTTTCTAATTTATCACTTAACTTGTTGTTCTATCATAAATGAAACATTCTTATATATTGAAACGTTCTTATAATTTGCAATCTTTAAATGTGATTTAAATGAAAATGTGCACCGAATATCGAGGTTCGGGTGTGGGTTAGGGTATTGAATATGGTAGAGCATTGAAGACGAGTGGTTGTCGCATCTGGGGGTGCGGTCAGGCTAGGTCTATCAATTGAGGCTCCCCTAGATTATTTAGTGACCACCTAGCATAGAGTGCCCTGAGGGGGTTTCTGTGGGCCTAGATTAGGGTCATCACCTATACACTTAACCGTCGAGTTTCTCCCACTTGAGTGGATTTATGTGTTTTCTGCATTAAACTGGTTTCAAAATGGTAGGTACACAACTGCATAGTGGATTTAGCATTCATTAACTATTGTGTTCACTCACATTATTATTATTGTGAATTCATACATGACATTTCTTTTTTAGAATACTTGTTCTAAGTTATAGATTATGTTACATTACTCACTGAGCCGCTGTGGACAAAATTGGTTCACTACTCTAATATTTCAGGTTCTTCTTCTGTGGATAAGGGGAAGAAAGTGGTCATCGCGTAGTGCACACCGCGTTTACTCCGGTATGTTTCCTCTCGTGGTTTACTATTTTGAGAGTTAGTATAATATATAAGAAGTGAGGAGAATCTTGTAGATATTTTGACTTAGTTATTCCGCTACTGCTACATTTAGGACACTGTATATATAATTAACTTTTGTAAAAAAAAAATTTACCGTGATAATTTTTTATAGTTGTTCTCGCATTTATTAGGATTACTCTGATAGTGTTATATGGTATTGTGAAGAGGCTTAACAATGTTTTGGTCAAGCTCAGTTTGGGAATGGGTTTTTCAGAACATTGTGTCAGTCGGTTCGTCCTTCTCCCTAGGGAAGGGGTCTTGAAAATGTTGGTATCAGAGCCCAAGGTTTTTCAATTAAAGAATAACAATTGTTGTTAACCTAGGGAACCTCAAAGTAATCGCGAAAGTTAGGAAAACCCTAGGAATGACTTAGAGTAGCACAGCGAAATTATGGACGAAAACTTTCTAGCTTCTAATTGACAGGAAGAGGAACCGAGTGAGAGTGGGCATATCATGAGGGAAATTTGACTATCATTGGGAGTTAGTGAGTTTTAAGATTTAGAACTTAAACTTAGGGGATTAGAGTATTACTAGGAAAGAGTAGGATTCTTCCGTTGAGGGTTGAGGGCCAATATTAGGCAGGCGACATCAATAGCTACTGAGGCTACTATTGAGACCATTCAGACGCAGGCGCTACACTTTGAAACTGATGTGAGAGATGATCGCCTGATGGTCCAGATAGTACAGGGTGCCACAATACAGTCGTAGCAGTAATTACAGGCCCAGTCATTGACTCTAGGAAGTTATCGAGGTGGAGCTCAAGCAATTAGATACTCGAAGTAGAAGTCAAGGAAGGGGCCGAGATTCAAGACATAGAGGTTATGGCTGACCCAGACACACCAGGCTATGCAAGGACGTCGGTTTATATGTTATCAGTGTGGTCAGCCAGGCCACAGACGATATGAGTGCCCTATGCTATTTCCAGCTTCCAGTGTACCCACCACTACTGTTACTCAAGGGAGAGCACAGGCCATCACACAACCTGATCCAGATGCCACCACGACTTTGGTAAAAGGTACCATTTCTATTTTAGATTATACCTTATATGTGTTGATTGATGCCGGGTCTACCTTATCATTCATCTCTGGACACGTCGTAGACAAATTGGGATTTAAACCCCTTAGGTCACCCACCTGGCTTATGTTGAGTATTGCAACAGGGGAACACATTTACCCTAACCTGATTTGTGAGGGTTGCATATTGAGGTTGGGTGACTTGGAGACCATTGTTGACCTTTGGTGTTAGAGTTCCTAGAGTTTGATGTTATACTAGGAATAGACTAGCTAGCCGCATACCATGCACACGTTGATTGTTTCACCAAGAGGGTCGTACTTTAAATACTAGGGAAACCTGTTATTATCTTTCAGGGTAGTGCCTCTAATAGATCGAGAACCCGAGGTAGAATGATGACTCTGTATGAAATTGATACTCTAGCCGGTCTAACCACCATAGATGAGGGACCTTCACGGACGAGTATTGATGAGATTCCTAGTGTTAGAGATTTTCTTGATGTGTTTCCTGAGGATTTACCCAGCTTGCCTCCTAAGCGAGAAATCAATTTCATTATTGAGGTTATTCTAGGGACACAGCCCATTTCGATCCCTCCTTATCGAATAGCACCAAAGAAATTACAGGAATTGAAGGTCCAGCTAGAAGAATTGATGAGCATGGGTTTTATTACCCCTAGTGTGTCACCTTGGGGTGCTCCAGTGTTGTTTGTGAAAAAGAAAGATGGGACCCTCCGTTTGTGTGTCGACTATCAACAGTTGAACAAGGTGATAGTGAAGAATAAGTACCCTCTTCCCCGCATTGATGATTTGTTTGACCAGCTTAGAGGTGCCACTATATTTTCAAAAACAGATCTAAGATCTGGGTACCATCAGTCGAGGGTCAGGGAGGAGGATGTACCGAAGACGGCCCTTCGAACTCGTTATGGGCACTATGAGTTCCTAGTCATGCCATTTGGTGTGACAAATGCCCCTGCGATGTTCATGGACCTGATGCAGAGAGTGTTTCGTCCCTATTTCGACTCCTTTGTCATTATCTTTATTGATGACATTCTCATTTACTCGAAGACTAAGGAAGAACATGCCGAGCATTTGAGGATCGCATTGCAGACTCTTCGAGATCACCGTCTATATGTTAAGTATAACAAGTGCGAGTTCTGGTTGTCAGAGGTCCGATTTTTAGGCCATGTGGTAGGAGCAGAGGATATTTTTGTTGATCCGACGAAGGTCGAGACTATTATTATTTGGCCAAGACCTACCACAGTGACGAAGATCCATAGTTTTCTGGATTTGGTAGGTTATTATCGTAGATTTGTGCAAAATTTTTCAAGGATTGCTACACCTATGACAAAACTTACCCAGAAGTACGTGCCATTCATATGGACAAATAAGTGTGAGGATGTTTTTTTTTTGAGCTAAAGCATCATTTGACATCTGCGCCAGTACTTGTGTTACCTGAACCTAGCCGTGAGTTAGTGATCTATACAGATGCATGTGGGATAGACCTTGGGTGTGTGTTGATGCAAGGAGACCGAGTGATTTCCTATGCCTCACGACAGTTGAAGGTACATGAAAGAAATTACCCTATCCATGATTTAGAGCTAGCAGCAGTGGTGTTTGTGCTCAAGATTTGGCGACACTATCTATATGGTGAGCGTTTTATACTTTATTCATATCACAAGAGCCTCAAGTACTTATTTTCTTAGAGAGATTTGAATATGAGGCAAAGGAGATGGATGGAGCTTCTTAAGTATTACGACTTTACCATTGAGTACCATCCCGGGAAAGCCAATGTAGTGGCTGACGCATTGAGTAGAGTACGGGTTGAGATAGCTTGTGTGGCTAGACATATGTCTCAGGAGTGGAGGATGATTGATTATGTAACACTGATGAGTATCCACGAAACTTCAACCAAGACCAGAGTCAATACACAGATGTGAGCCCAGCCAGTGCTGCTTACTGAGATCATGGAGATACAGCTTCATGATGTTGATTATGTGATATACCGGGAGTAGGCAGATGACACTTCTCGTGTGGAGTGGTCGATTGATAGTAATAGTGCACTGAGGTTTAGGGGACGATTATGGGTACCAAATGACCCTCACCTGAGATAGGGAATATTACCAGAGTTGCACCGCTTGAGGTATACCATTCATCCAAGCACCATTAAGATGTATCATGATGTTCGACATACTTATTGGTGGCCGGGGATGAAGCGAGATATTGTAGCCTTTGTGTAGAGATGTGACACGTGCCAGCAGATTAAGGCTGAGCACCAGAGACCCGATGGTTTACTACAGCCCTTGGCTATTCCTGAGTGGAAATGGGAGCACATTATTATAGATTTTGTGATGGGATTACCCTGAACTCAGCAAAGACACGTTACTATTTGGGTTATTGTTGACAGACTGACTAAGTCTGCTCATTTCCTCCCGATTCATACTAGAGATTCGGTTGAGAGGCTGAGTCGATTATATATCCGAGAGATTGTGAGATTATATGGGGTCCCAATATCCATTGTGTCTAATAGAGATGCTCAGTTTATGTCCCATTTTTGGTAGAGCTTGCAGAGACAGTTAGGGACTATAATAACCTTGAGCACAGCTTTCCATCCACAGACTAATGGTCAGTCAAAGAGAGTGATCCAGACTTTAGAGGATATGCTCCGTGCATGCGTCCTTGATTTTGGTGGTAGTTGGGAGGATCATTTAGCATTATGCGAGTTTGCATACAATAACAGCTACCAGGCGAGTATCGACATGGCACCATTCGAGGCATTATATGGTCGACCTTGCCTATCGCAAGCTTGTTGGGCCGAGGTTGGTGACATAGTAGTTTTGGGCCCTACTTTTGTATAAGAGCAGATTGAGAAAATCCAACAAATTCGTCATAACATGAAGGCAGCTCAGGATCGACAGAAGAGTTATGCGGATAACCGGAGAAAGATCCTTGAGTTTGTCGTTGGTGATCATGTACTACTTCAGATTTCTCCTCAGAAGGGGCTGACTCATTTTGGTGTTTTAGGGAAACTCACTCTGAGATACATTGGACCTTTTGAGATCCTCGAGAGGATAGGTCCTATCGCTTACTGGTTATCATTGTCGCCTCAACTAGTGGGAATACATAATGTATTTCACGTGTCGATGTTAAGTACTACCCTGATCCCTCGCACGTGATTGATTGGAGACATGTTGAGTTGCGAGAGGATTGTTCATATGACGAAGCTCCGGTAGCTATCATTGATCGGGCTGTGAAGAAACTATGCAACAAGGAGATACCGATGGTACGTGTACGTTGGGAGTTTCATGGTACCGAGCATGACACCTAGGAGTGAGAAGACTACATGGCGAGTCATTTTCCTGATATTATGAGAGTTACTTCTTGATCTTTTATTCTTGTAGTAAATTTCGAGGATGAAATTTGTCCAAAGTAGGGGAGACTGTAACGACCCGTATTTTTGGACATTCAGTCGACGAGTTCAAAATGTATTTTTTTTGTATCAATTAATGAATTATAAATGAGAAATACATGATTATACAAATATACAAAATTTTCGGCAATAGTATTAATCAAAGTGTGTATTAAATGGTAATATATAATTTTTGGTGATAATATTAATTAATAAGTGTATTACTTGAGAAGTTAGAATAAATAAATAATAATTATTATTATTTATTGGAGAATAAAATGAATTTATGTAATAAATTAATTATTGCATTTACATATACATACATACATATATATATATATATATATATATATATATATATATATGTATTTATATGCATGTATATATATAGAGATATATAAATGTACATATGATGATAATGAAATATGTATATATATATAATGAAAGAGATTAAGCATGCTTAGTTGGATAAAAGGAAAAAAATAATTAGAAAATTGATGAATATCTTGATGAGTCATGAATAATCAAGGAAGGGAAAAAGAAAAAAAAGAAAAAGAAAAAAAGAAGAGATTACATGGGAGATAAGAAGAAATCCCGGATATTTATCCTTGCATTTAATGAAGGTGGGACCCACCCCAAATCTTAGCTATAAATACCCCCTCTCCGAATGAATACTGAAATTTTAGTTGGTGGATACTAAAATGTCCAAAATGAAACTCTGAACTTAATGACACTGAAATTAAGATTTTTGGAGGTCAATGGACATATTGAATTCACATTTATGCGATTTGATGATTAATTAATAAAGATAAAAAAATGTATATAGGGTAAAAATAATGTTAAATAATAGAGAAAATAAATGTTACATAATATTGCATAGCATTATGAAATACTTATTAGGAAAATATATAACTTAGGAAATAATATTTATGTATTGAACCGCCAAATTTATGAAAGTGGCTTGTTATTATATACCAAAGGTGGGACACATGTCGACAATACATATTTGTAGTAGTTTGAGTCAATATAAAGGCTTAATTGACCTTGTTAACCACGTTGACCTTATCGATTTGACAAGTCGGCGAGGGTTAGGTTTAGATAAAGTTGACTATAGTTAACCAAGTCAATCCTTTGAATAACCAAAGACCATAAAGTTAGAATTTGAGCCAAGTATTATGTAGATATTAAAAAACCAAGTTGATCACACAGGATCAAACATCAGCGAGACACGACCGGTCATTAGAGGAGCATCACGAGTTGAGCATCCTCGTGAGTAGTGTTTTCTAATTTATCACTTGTTTTTCTATCATAAATGAAACGTTCTTACAAATTAAAATGCATTTGCAATCTTTAAATGTGATTTAAATGAAAATGTGCACCGAATATCGAGGTCCGGGTGCGGGTTAGGGTATTGAATGTGGTAGAGCATTGAGGACTAGTGGTTGTCGCATCCGGGGGTGAGGTCAGGCCAGGTCTATCAATTGAGGCTCCCCTAGAATATTTAGTGACCACCTAGCACAGAGTGCCCTTAGGGGGATTCTATGGGCCCAGATTAGGGTCTCATCTATACACCTAATCGTCGAGTTTCTCCCGCTCAAGTGGATTTATGCGTTTTCTGCATAAAAACTGGTTTCAAAATGGAAGGTGCACAACTGCATAGTGGATTTAGCATTCATTAACTATTGCATTCATTCACATTATTATTATTGTGCATTCATGCATGACATTGCTTTTCTAGAATACTTGTTCTAAGTTATAGATTATGTTACATTACTCACTAAGCCACTGTGGACAAAATTGGCCCATTACTCTAATATTTTTGGTTCTTCTTCTATGGATAAGGAGAAAAAAGTGGTCATCATGTAGAGCGCACCGCATTTACTTTAGTAGGTTTTCTCTCGTGGTTTACTATTTTGAGAGTTAGTATAATGTATAAGAAGTGAGGAAAATATTGTAGATATTTTGACTTAGGCATTCCGCTATTGCTACATTTAGAACACTGTATATATAATTAACTTTTGTTAAAAAAAAAATTTTACTGTAATTATTTGTTATAGTTGTTCTTGCATTTATTAGGATTACTCTGATAGTGTTATATTGTAATACCCCAAAATTTTTTCAAATAATTTAAAATAAATAAAATAAGTTAAGTTAATTAATTTCAAAGATTTTAAGAAATTTCTGGGTGCAAATTGTGGTTTGGCACATGAAAAATGAAATATATTGGAGATATAATATAAAATAGGCAAATAAGACCTTAATTTGATAATTAAATAAAAATTTAAATTTAGTAGAACTAATTATGAAATTTAAAGAGTTGCCTAAGAAATAAATAAATAGAAATAAAGTATATATACACATATAGGTTAATATGTGTATGAATAAGGTGTGTATCAGCATAATAAATGTTAATACCACATATTATAGGAATATGTAAATAGAAAATTTTACATAATTAAATAAAAATATAGTATACATGTATTTATTAAAAATAAATAAAATATTATATAAATATCAATTTTTAATTACATAAATGATTATCTGAAAATAAAATATGAAATAAAAAAATATATGAAAATAAAAAATGTAGATTATTTAATTATTGGCATTAAAGATATTAAAGAAATAGAAAAAATATCTAATAAATACAAAAATAAAGAGTTAAAAAGGGAAAAATTAGCAAAATAGAAGGATATGTGCAATAGATCAAATCTACACAAATTAGGAAATGGAATTGAGTTTATAATTGGCAAAACTCGGATAATAGAAGCTTTAGAAGTTGATTTTGATAATAGAAACTGCATCCATCGGCCAAAATCGAATAATACTCACGATTTGCAATCCAATGGCCCAGATCAAGATCGCACCGAACACCCTAGAATACCGAATCACCAAAGATCGGACGGTCTGCAATCAACACGTTCGAACCAACGGTCTAGATCGAGGCGCTCAACAACGATCGTGAATGAGTACTGTGATCGAGGATCATCCGACTGACCAGGCGTGTTTTGTTGATCAATTTCGCGATCTGCCGTGCTACGTTGAGGAAATCGGACGGTGCAAATGCGATTCGTTGATCACGAAAGGTGAGGCGCTCGAGAATGATCCAACGGCCGAAATCTCACCCGCCTGATCCAACGGCTGATGATGCACGCGCCAAACCAAATTCGCGATCCTGTGCTGCACTCGAAGACAATCCAAGCGTCCAGATCAAAGCCGAGAATCGTAATCGTGATCCGAGATGCACGTGCGTGATTCAAGAAAAATCAGACGATCCAGATCAAAACTGAGAATTGTGATCACGATCTGAGATGTGTGTGCGTGATTCGAGGAAGATCTGACGATCCAGATCAAATGCTCTGATAAATAAACGAAAATCAATCAGGAAAATCCGAAAAAAAATTCTAAAAATTCCAAAAATTGTGTTTCCAAATTCCAAACTCACTTGTTATTTTCTTATACTTGGGGGCACGAAATTTGGAATAATTGGCAAGTTTCCTACAAAGAGAACACTAAAAACTTACCATTCTACACTATTTTAAACTCTATATAAAAGACCCCTAATGCTCACATTGTGTTCATCCCAAATCAATAGCATACTAGTCCCTCTTGACTCTCTCTAGCCTTCTTCTATGCAATCTCCTTAGTTCTTGAGTGATCTTAAACTATTCTTGAGTGTTCTTGAGTGTTTGGAAGCCTTGAAGTAACAGAACTCTATCGGATTTTAGAGGCGTATAGAAGAGATTTTTTTTAAGGTGGAAGTGACTTCTAACTTCTACTTCTTTATTTTAATTTGAATAAGTCTTGCATGTGTGATAATGTTTTGAAGATGATTGATTGAATATATGTTTTAATATG
>JAJIYU010005473.1:0-22224 GCA_030144865.1 Tinospora cordifolia
CGAGACGTGATTGAAGCTGTTGCATTGTCTGGTGTGTTGACCGAAAATAAAGGTAAGAATATTTATTTTAATTTCTGGATGATAAAACTTAATCATGTTCACTCAATAATCCAAGTAAGGTGAGAATTATTAATCTAAATTGAATTATATCCTAAGAGAATATGCGGAACTTATATACATTAAGATGCAATTAAGGAACTAAAGAATTAGTTAATGGGCCTTTCAGTTATTCATTTAGGTGGTTAATTAGTAGTTAAATCAAAAGCATTAAATTAAATATTTATTCAAGTAATTAAACGTCTAAATTGGGGAAATTATGGGTAATGTAAATTAGATATGCTTGGCTAATAATGAAAGTATAAAGTAGCTTAATAAAATACTAGTTGTATGGAAATAAAAGAATTAACCAAAGTATCTTCATGGATTTAAATATTTAAATAAAGTAATTAAGAAATTAGAAACTACTTATTCAAGCACTGAATTATTAAAGTAGAAAAATAACTAAATAATAATTATTCGAATTAGCACTATAAGTAATCTCGATAAAATTTCAGAAGTAGAATAAGATTAAAGATTTGACAAATAAAATTCTTATTTTGTTCGTAATTATTGTATGAATAATTTAACTATAATAAAAAGAATTCGAGACTATAGAACATTCAAATTGTTAGCGACACAAAAGATTCTCAAAACGGGTCAAATTCCTTATGAATGTTAGCAGTAGGAAAATAATAGAGATATCAATTGAGAAATCATACGCTATGATTATTTTGCGGACAAAAAAGCTCTAGGATGATCGTAGCGACAAAGGAGTAGGAAATCGCCAAGAATTTAGGTGGGCGTAATTTTCTCTCTCACATGTATTATGCGGATTTAAAATTCAAGACATTTGTTTGAATATATTCTAGGTTGTTAATATTTTTAGGAAATTTGAATTAAATTGTTGGTATTGTTGAATGTTGTGTGATGGCTGGTTTCTTGATCTTGGCATGCTTGTATATGAGACTATGTTCTTAGATTTCATCATTTGATTATTTACCTTACCATGCCAATGTTGGACATTATTCGTTTTGCTTGTTATGATATGAATGATGCCTTGGTGTGATTGAATTGACTTGATTAAACTAAAAGAAGATGAAGGTTTATTAAGAATCCACGTACCGGTGCGATTGTCGAGCCGAAAGGCAGATCATAGGTATTCCCACCGTGAAGCTACTTATGTCAGCTCGAAGTCTTTGAGAGATGACACGACTTCGTGGTTAGTATCTCTCTCGGACTGTGATACTGAGACATGGTTGATTTTAGATGGTACCACCTGAGGCCTCTATGATTATGATTGAATTGGATCACAGGGAATACTGAGAGGCATCTCAACCCTCTTCCGGTCTTAACTGCAACCTAAAACAAATAAATGTGTGAAACGCCTAATGTTTGGAAGTGTTTGTAATGTTTTGGATTGGGTCTGTATAATGCCTGTGATGTGTAGAAATGATCCACTGGGCTTTCGAGCTCACCCATTATATTTTTCAGGTACACTTGGGCGTAGGATCTATTGACCACGTCAGAAGACCCGCATTTTGTTTGGACACCTCATGGGGAGGTCGTCGGGGATATGTGATTTGAAAGTCTTGCTTTAGATATTTCACTAGATTATTGTAACATGTTTTCATTGGTTTAATTTCAATTGTTTTATTTTTCGATGGCTTTCCTTGTGTAACAAATAGGTTTAACTAAATAGTTTGAAAAATATTTCCGCTACTTTACTTAAGATGTATTTGAAAGACTTACTATGATTTTTGTATTGTCCATGATATCTTTATGGACTTGAACTTGAGAATTAAAGAATTATGAACTGTATTTTGAAGAAAAAGATATTTTCGACAGAAAAGAATTTTAGTAGCGTCTCGATTTTCATCGGGCGATGATCCACACGTGATGAAACACGAGAACAAAAGTCCGATGGAAAATTGGGGTGTTACATATATGGATGTGTGTTAGTGAGATATTGCAATGTTCCAATTGTTCTTTTGTACAATGTAGGATCAAAAAATGACGCACCATTTGTTTAGACAATGTAACGGTTGTACTTAATGGAGTTGCAGCAGGATTAGCATCCAACAACCATGTCTTTTGAAGAAGATCAATTTTGTGCTTGTGCTGAGTTAAACACATCCCAGATGCATATCGAAAAGCTTCAAAACTAAGGAAATAATCTACTTCTCCCATAATCTTGAGTGCAAATTTTGAATTTAACCAAGAAATTACGTGTTGTTCCAACTTAGAATCTGATCAGTAACTCAGATATCATCCACATAAACTAACAACATTATAACATCAAAACCATACTTCTTGATGAACAATGACCATCAGAAGAACAATTTCTAAATCCAAAGTTGATCAAAGCAGTGTGGAGCTTGTTTCAGGCCATATAGAGACTTACGTAACTTACAAATGCGAGTAGGACATCTTGGATCAACAAAACCTTCAGGTTGAAAAATATAAAGAAGGCATTGTTTATGTCTATCTACTAAATAGACCATCAAAATATGATTGCTAGTAAGAAAATAACCCTGGTTGTAGATGCCTTGATTACAAGAAAAAAAGTGTCAAAGTAATCAAGTTCAAGTGTTTGATGAAAACCTTTTGCTACTAACCTTGCCTTATTTCTCAATATAAAACCATCAAATTTTGTTTTAACTTAATAGACCCACTTACACCCAATTGGAGCATTATGAGAAGAGGCTGGAACTAGAGACCAAGTCCTGTTATCTTGAAGAGCTAAGAATTATTCCATCATAGAAGTCAACCAATGAACATTAAGCACAACATTTTTAATAGTCCTCTGTTCCAAAGAAGCAACAAAAGCAAATGGCAATGTACACACAAGAGCCTTAGGTCTAAAGATACTATTCTTAGCATGGGTTTGCATAGGATGTGTTGAAATCACATATTTTGGTAATGAAGGAGCCATTATTAATGAATTGGAGCAAATACTAGTAGTAGTAGCTCATGAACTTGGAATTGCAGAAATAGAATCTTGAGACTGAGGAGAGAGATAAAAATAACTGGAGTAGTGGGAATATGAGCATTGTTAGGTGATGAGTCATAAGAAGGTTGGGTCAAATTTCTATGTTCCAAGAGACTAAAAACAAAAAGGGGTAAGGTAAGAAAAGAGGAAACAAAAACATAATTAGAAGATGATGGAAACAAGGTAATATATGGAAATTCATATTCATTGAATTGAATATGTCCTGAGATATAAACTTTTCCAAAAGAATGAAGACACTTATAGCCATGATGCAATGGGCTATAACCAAGAAAAACACACTTGGATCAGTGAAAATTAAACTTGGTAGAAGAATAATCTCGAAGATATGGAAAATAAGAACAATTGAACACTTTAAGAAACTGATAATCAAGAATTTTGTTGAACAACTTGGTATAAGGAACAACAAATTCAAGTATTGATGAAGGAAGCCTATGTAACACCCCAACCCCTGAGACTTTCAATTTAGTTTAACCACAGGGCGGGCCGAGGTTCGATTGTAATTACAAGTACATAACTTGTCTTTCTAATTCAATTATCTCACACCTTATTTAATAAAAAACATTCACTAAGGCAATTGTACCAGAGATAAATGAAAACTTTTTAAATCTTTATTGATTTAATAAAAGTGGGCACATGACTTCAAATTTAAACTTTTGAAAAGAAACAGTACACAACTCAAAATAGAAACTTGTAACGAAAATTCCAAACTTGGGCAACATGCCCTTACATTAAAATAAAAATAGAAACTTTTTAAAAGTAAGCATTCTAAGCCTTTGTATATTTCATTGTTTAATTCAATTTCTTGAAAAGATAAGAGAGAAAGGGTAAGAACAAAGCCTAGTGGATCTTTCTCAAACAATCAATTCATTATCTTAGACTAATATCACGTTCAATTTCAAATATTTGTAAACAATTAAGCAATTCAAACAATTTGTTGTTACTATTGTAATTAAATCTAAGCATGGCATGGCTTCATGACCAAATAAACATGGCATACATGTTAAACTGAAAATTAAATCATGTTATTCAAACCTAAACATGCATACTAAACACAATTTAAATATGCACGAACCTGGTACTAAACTAAAACAATGAAGTGGAAGTTCTAGAAATCACTGATACCTTGTTTTGCAATTTCTCAAAAATTTTCTACAGTTTAAGCACTTCAAGAACTCTAAACTACTCAAGAACAATAACTTCTCACTTAAGAACACTCAAGAACAAAAGAAAAGTGAGAAGGGGTGCTAAGAAGAAGGCTTAAAAAGAACAAGATAGACTTGTCAGCTCTTGTTCTAGGATAAAGAAAAAGTCAGCATAGGGGAGCCTTTATATAGAGTTTCAAGAGCATAAGGGAGACGTTTTGGTCATGTAACTTTTCCCCTCTCTTGAGCATGTTTTGATTAAGTGGGCCACTAGTGTTTCCTTATCTTGTGTAAACATACTCATGGTTTAGGCAAGAAATCCATCTTGGCTCACATGCCTGAGGACCACTTTCTAATCTTTGTTTGGACATTAATCTAGGCGTGATATTGTGAGCAAAGCAACTTTTCAATATGTTTTAGTAATTGATTTCTTTTCTTGTGCACACCAAATCAACAAGATTTGGCTACCTTCTATTTTAAATTAGAAACCTCTAATCTTGTTCCTTGGGTGTTTAAAAACATTTTTTAGCAACTTTTATTCTTGAATTAGAAATTTCTAATCTTGTTCATTGGGTGTTTAGAAACATTTTTCAACAACTTCTATTCTTAAATTAAAAACTTCTAATTTTGTTCCTTGGGTGTTTAGAAACATTTCTCAACAACTTCTTATAGGATTCACCCATGATTTTAGACTTCCTTATGTGTGTGCATGAACCAATATTAGCACCTTCTAATTTTGGATTAACAAGGATTTGGGCATCTTTCCCATGTTGGTGTACATATGGATTTGTTTTTATTTCTTATTTGTTTCCTTTTTCTTTGGGACATTCCATCTTGTGTGCAAATGTTTCATTAAGTGTCTTAATTTTCGTTCATTTCAGTTCCTTTGTAATGCACAACAACTTAGGGCATAAGTTCATGTAAACTTTCTATTTTTTTCATCTTTTCTCATTTCGTCTTCTTTTGGACGTCTTACTATGTATGTATAAATGTTTGTAATTTTCTTACCTCTTAGGATTGGCAGACATGTGAGCAATATGTTTCTAATTTTATTCTCATTTTCATTTCTTTTGTTTTCATTTCATTTCTTTTTTTACTTCTCATTTCCTGAGAGGTTTTTGAGCACTTAAACTTACTAATTGATCCCTGAAATGAATTTGATCTCATTTATCATTTCATTTCATTTTGTACAAATTTTTCAGGGTATTACAACCTATTTATAAGATCAATGGTTGTTTGAAAAGCTTCTTCCTAGAATTTTAGTGACATTTTGGCATGAACTAACAATGCTAAACACATTTCTACTACATGTCTATGTTTTCTTTCAGAAACACCATTTTGTTGGTGTGTATAAGGACATGAGTAATGCATGTTTATGCCATTTATACTACATATCTATGTTTTCTTTCAGAAATGCCATTTTGTTGGTGTTTATAAGGACATAAGTAACGCATGTTTATGCCATTTTTTAAACAAGAATTCTCAATTGGTTTAAATTCCAAATCCATATTAGCATGAAAGAATTTAATCTTTAAATTAAAATGCAACTCTACATGACTTTTAAAATGCATAAAGGTTGTTACAACCTTTGATTTGAGTTTTAATGGAAATAACCCAAGGAATCTAGAATAAGCATCAATAAAAACCTTATAATATCTAGCTCCTACTATTGAATGTAAAGGTGAGGGATCCCAAAGATCTAAATAAATGGTTTCTAAGGGATATGAAGTGATAATTAGATGTCCAACAAAAAGGAGTTTATAAGATTTTGCAACAGCACAAAAATCACAAAAATCAGAAGATTTGTTCACAAAAGAATTATTAGAAACATGCTTCGAAGAGTTAGGCATTTTATTCATTATAGATTTAAGAACATCCCTTGAAGGATGAACTAGTTTTACATGCCCTACAAACAGATTATCAAACACATTCAATGTCTTTGAACAAGTAATAGACAATGCATTTTTGTTATGAGAAAGTAAACGAAAAGAATTGTATGATGAGTAATCAGATTTATTTTGGTATGAAGAAGGAGGACACACTGATTTGAACTTGGAAGACCTCAAAGATGATAATGATGTTGATGAAAATGGAGTTGGAATGGTCAGTTGATACAAGCCATTCCAAAGCTTATGTATTATGACGTTGATAAAGATGACACGAATGGTGATGATGATGCTTTAAATATTCCAAGAGGACTGATTATAAGGGCCTGTGCCAAAAGACTTGAAGAAACACTACTTGGGCTGGTTCAAGACATTTATGTCAAACAAGGTGTTAATGGTTTGCCAACTTTAATATGGGCTTAGATAAATCAAAAGGAGCTATGAGTGTTATCCAAATGCAAGATAGTTAAAACTATAAGAAATAAAAAGAGCTCTAGTATAAATGCATGTGTGGATAGAATAATTCAAGTCATAGTCTCATTAATTTGAGATGATAAAGTTGGTTTTTTGTTATTATTAGAGGTTGCACAAAATTAGTTATTTTCCTATGTGTTATTGGTCTTTTATGTCAAACATTTCAATTTTTATGGTGTAATAACTATGCAAAAGTGTGTTTGTGTTTAGAGTTAATGCATTGTCCATAGGAGTTACTAATGGATTTGTGATATGTATTAAGTGTCAGTTAGTGCAGAGTCTTCAATTCTCATGTGTAAGTCAATAGTTATTTATTTTTGTGACATTTTGTATTCCTTGGAGTTACACTCAGGATTTGTATAAATTGGCTTACTTCTCTTTGAAGAAGGCATCAAATCAGTAAAGTGGGTGTTTAATATGAACATTTCAAATTTGAGAGAGGCTTTCTCTTATGTTCTTCATTGAACTTTTTTAGACTTATCAAGGATTGATCAACCTTGTGGCATTTAACAATTTGGGTTTTTATTTCTTTGTTATTCAAGGGTTCAAGTGGATCATTATATCTGATTTTAGATTTCTTGGGGTGAACATACTACCTTGAATAAGGGTTCTTAGGATCTAATTCCTATGGGGTCTACATTAGTTGGTATCAGAGCTTAGGCTCTAAGATCAGGTTATATCTTTTTGTTTCGTAAATTTCATTTCATATTTCTGTTGCTTCATTTTTCTTTATCAATTTTCTTTTATTCGTTATCTTCTTTCATTTTTCCATTCCTTGTTTCCTTCTTGTTCAATTCCCTTTTCTTTTCATTACTCTTGAATATTAAAAAAAAAAAAAAGAGGTGTTTCTAAAAAAAAGGGTTGTGATTTTGAAAAAAAAAGTTGTGATTCTACAAAACAAAAAAAAGTTGTGAATTTTGCAAAAAAAAAAAGAAGGAAAAAATAGAATATTTGCTAATTGCTTTTATTCAAGAGAAGTTATTACTGTGAAAGTGCTTGTGTTCATATTAAAAGTTATAATCTTGACTGGTTCTCAGCTATTCAATCTTGTATCCAATTGTTGTTCTTTTTTTTGAACCATTTTCCTGGAAATCATTTCATTCCTTTCTTTTTCATATCTTGACTGTTAATATAAACTCTACAAGATTGAGTTAATTCTTAGTTGGGTTTCATTAGTTCCTTAAAGAGCTATAGGAGAAAGCTACAAGAGGAAAGAGTGTGAGCAAATTTTCAAAAGAAAGAAAAAGTGAACATTAGTATGAGAGGTTTTTTTATTAACGTTTTCTTGCAAGTTATTTAATGAAAATGTCAAAAACAAATGAATCATCATCCAACAAGCAAGAACCACAAGATTTTACGCCTATGATATCTGCCATGCAACAACAATTCGAATGCTTAAATGAGGTGTTGGGTGATTTTAGAGATAGAATAGATAGGCAAGCTGCAGAGCTTCAAACTTTACAGGGACAACCTTAAAGAGATCATAATCCAAGAGGGCGTGCAAGGCGTCATCCTATATGTAGATGGAGATGTTGATGAAGATGAAGCTACTAGTGGGGATGAAGATGATTATGTGTAACACCCTGAATTTCGACCGGACCTCCGTTCACGTGTTACCTCACGTGTGGATCGTCGCCCATCGAAAATCAAGATGCTACTAAAATTCTCTTCTGTCAAAATCTTTTCTTCAAATTAAGTTCATAAACATTTTGTTCTTAGGTCAATGTCTACAAAGATATTCTGTGCAAGATAGAAAGTCACAATAATTTTATCAAATAAATCATAAGCAATGCAGCGGAATACTTTTAAAACTATTCATTTAAACCAAAACCGTTACACAAGGAAATCCATTGAAAGATAAAAAAATCGAAGTTAAACCAATGTAGATACATTAAAATAATCTAGTAGAATACATGAAACATGACCTCCAAGTCTCCTATTCCGGATGACCTCCCCGTGAGGTGTCCAATCAAAGCGCGAGTCTTCTGATATAGGTTGCAGTACTCTACTTCTATGTGTACCTGAAAAATATAATGGGTGAACTCGAAAGCCTAGTGGATCGATCCTACACATCATATACATTATACAGACCCAATCCAAAACATTACAAACACTTTCAAACATTAGGCGTTTCAAACATTCATTTAATTTTGGTCGAAGTCAAAATCGGAAGAGGATTGAGATGTCTCTCGGTATTCCCGGTGATCCAATCTAATCATAATCATAGAGGCCTCAGGTGGTACCATCTAAAATCAATCATATCTCAGTATCACAGTCCAAACGATGGTACTTATCTAGACTCGTACTGTCTCCCAAAGACTTCAAGTTGTCGCAGGCAGCTGAGGTTGGGAATACCTACGATCCGCCTTGCGGTTCGTCAATCGCACCGGTACGTAGATTCTTAATAAACCATCGTCTTATTTTTTTGTTTTATAAAGGATTTCAATCATCATACAATTATACTAGGACATATAACCCAAACAATACTTGCAAGTTCATATGATAAGGTGCATAAATAAACAATGGGATCTAGATACACATTTGCCTAGTCATGCATGCCATAATTGAGTCAATCTAAATGCAAGATCATGTCATAACTAATTATGCATGGATTAAAATGTTCATCACACATTACACATCATTCAAAGGAGTCAAACAATTTCAATCAAATTCCTAGAAAAATTCTATTAACCTAGAACTATTCAATCAAATGCTTTGAATCTTAAATCTGTATAATACAAATGAGCAAGGAAGTCATGCCCACCTGATTCTGCAAATTTTCAGGGCTCCCTTGCTTTCCGTCAAGATATTCGGTACTCTAAATTATAAAATCTGTAATTCAACCATCAATAACACTTTTCTGAGTTTCTAACTCATATTCAATCTTATCTAAAATACTCTTAAGTTTAATTAATTTCAAGAATAATTATAAAGTCTAACTATCTGAGTATTAATTTCAACTAATTTTATTTGGATTGAAATAAGGTTTTCAACTTCTAAAAATAAGAATTTTTCCAATTTATTTTCTAAATCCTCGATGTTTATCCAAATTTAGTTTAAAATACTTTTAAGCTTATGTTTTATAAAAAAATAACACATTTATTAATTTACATCTGTGTATTAATTAAATTAAGTTTTCTTCGATCTTCTAGTCTCCACAATTTCAGTAATTTGTTTATATCGTAAATAAATTAGTTACGAACAAAATAGGACTTCCATTTGTTCAATCTTTAGTCTCATTTGTAGTTAAGATTTCAAATCTTTTCCTATCAATAGAGTTTTGTTAAAATTAGTATTATTATTATTATCGAATATCACTCCAAACAATTTTCATTCATTTAATTTTCTAATTTAAATGTTTAACTACTTGGATAAGTATTTAATTTATTGATCTTAATTTAAATACTTAAATGAATGAATGAAAGATTCATTAGTTAATTTTTTTTCCTCAACTCTTAATATTTTGTACTTATAAAATAGTTGAATTTATTAAAACGTTATTTGTTCTCATTTATTTGTATCAATTTATTTATGTTATATTAGATTCCAAGTCATGTTATATTGGTAGTAAACTATACTATAATTTCCTTATTAAAATTCAAGTTAGAGTAATAACTTTCATTATAGTTCATTAGTGAATAAGCCTACTAGAATTTCAGATGCTTACCTTCCCTGTTCTTCTTCCTCACGGTGTAACTGATGCTCTCTGTTCATTGCTTCTTCTTCATTTCCTTTCTCTGTTCCACGGTGAAGACAGCAACAGCAACGCAGCAGCTCCAGGTCTTCCTTCTTGGCTCGTCTTCTATAATGCAGCCCAGCTGCTTCATTTCTCTTTCTGCAGCAGTAATCACACGAACAGAACACCGTGCTCCAGTTCTTCTTCTTTGCCCTGTTTTCGTCCCCCAGCACTCATGGCGTCCCGTTTCCTTCTTTCGGCAGCTACCACGGCAGCAACGTGCAGCAGCAACACCAACTTAGGTGGCAGCCAGCTCCTTCTTTTCCGTTACTAGCTCCACCTGGTTTCCAGTCACCTTCATGCACGACCTCTTCTTTGTGCAGGGAACGAACAGCAACACTACAAAAATGAAATCAGCTACTGCCCTTCGTTTTTTCTTCTCTACATGCACTGTAACAATGGCTGACTGCTGCTTTTCTTCGTCCCAGAGCACCAGCTGCTCTCTGTTCTTTCCTCCATTATTCTGCTCAACCAACAATCCAAAATCATCCTTCCCTTCGTCTTGGTTTAGAACAGAGCAATCAGATTGCTCTGTTCCTTCTTCTTCTCTGTTCGTTTCTCCGATCAGCAACACCGCTTCTCCATCATCTATTATCGTTTCTTCTTCGTTCGGTGATAGCATTAGCAACGGTAACAGTAGCAGCAGCATGATCACGACAGAGCATCCTTTACTCTGTTTCACTTACTTCTTGGTTCTTCTTTTTCCGTCCGGCCATAGCTCCTCACAAGCTCCCGTCCATTTGTTCCTATTCTTCTTCATTCGTGTTCGTCTTCTTCGTCCAAGCAAAGAGCACCAGCTTCACAACACCTCTGTTTTCACAGTCCAGACCCATAATTTGAAACACTACAGACATGCGTCCTCCATCCTTTGTTTTGTGATTTCAAACCCAGATTCTTAGTTTGCTTCATAAGATTTCCAGCTCGTCCAATCCAAAATCGGACTGCAAGTGGTCTCCTTCTTCCTCGGTCCTCTTCTTCTCTGTTTTACATCTTGTTCATCTTCCACCATTAAAACAACCTAAGCACTAGCAGTTAACCGAAATCCCCCGTTTGAACGTCTCAACCAACACTCATGGATGACCTTGCTTCTGTTAATCTTCGTAGCCTCTTCTTCCTTCCAGATTAATCCACATCTTCACCGCCCAACTTGAGTAACCCAGAGATTTTTCCAGATTCGTCTGTGTTGTTCGGCCGAAATCCAGAATTTCTGGATTTCGGTATATATATATATATATATATATATATATTTTCAAATATTTTTTCTAACTAGGCATCATGATTTATTTTAAAACTTTATTATAAATTTATATCAATATTATTTAGTTACTCCTTATCACTAGTTTGTATGTATATAGTTATTATTTATTTAACCATGTTATGGATTCATAAGATTATAGATATAGATATTAATCTCTTTGGTTTATATAAATATTAACAATATCATTCCTTATTCATTCTATTTTTTTTTCCGTGATTAATTTATTTTATAATTCTTTTATCGTTGCGTTCGCAGGCATCGCAATATTTTCATTTATTTTTCAAGCCATGATATCTAAGCATATGTTTAATAATTGTTATTTCTTATTTTTATTTTTCGTTATTTATTTACTAAAGAATGTTTTATTTTATTATCCAATTATTTACTCGCGACGTGGCATGCTCGCAAAGTTCTGAGGTGTTATATTATGAATCTAAAGTTAAACTGGGTAGAAATAGGCATAGAAGAGTTATGCATGGGAGGGGTTTCTAACAAAATTGCCCTAGAAGTAGGGATGGGATAGATAGAAATTTTGGGAACATTAAGACGAAGATTCCACATTTCCAAGGTAAAATTGACCTAGAAGTTTGTTTGGAGTGGGAGAAAAAAATTAAGTTGATTTTTTATTGTCATAATTACTTAGAAACGAAAAAGGTAAAATTGATAGTAAATTAGTTTACAGATTGTGCAATCATCTGGTGGGATCAACAAGTCACCAATAGAAGGAGAAATTTAGAGCAACCTATCGAAACATAGAGATAAATGAAAGCTTTAATGAGGAAAATGTTTGTTTTTAGTCATTATTACAGGGAGCTTTATCAAAGACTACAAAGCCTTACATAAGGGTCAAAGAGTGTGGAGGAATATCATAAAGATATAAAGGTGGCTACGATAAGGGCTAATGTAGAGAAAGATTGGAAAGCAGCAATAGCTCGATTTCTAAAAGGGTTGAACCAGGAGATAGTTGATGTAGTAGATCTTCACCATTATGTTGAGCTAGAAGACATCGTACACATGGCGATAAAGGTAGAAAGGAGATTGAAAAATAAGCGGGCTTCAAAGTATACCTCAACTTCTAATTCTTATTGGAGGTCAAATTGGAAGAAGGATGATAAAACTATTTTCAAGGAGACACCCAAAGGCACCATCGAAGTTTATGTGAAAGACAAAGGTAAATATACTTCCCAACCTTCTAGAAATAGAGATATTAAATGTTTTAAATGTTTGGGAATAGTACATATTGATTCACAATGTCCAAACAAAAGGGTAATGATCCTGCATGATGATGGTGAAGTAGGGACAAATCGTGAGAGCAAAGATTCACTGCATTCATTTGAGAATGCAAGTGACGATGACATCCAATATCCAGCAGAAGGCGAATCTCTTGTAACAAGATGTGTCTTGAATTCTCAGATCAAAGTAAATGACTTGCAGCAACAACGAGAGAACATATTTCATACTCGTTGCTATATAAATAATAAGGTATGTAGTATGATTATCGATGGTGGGAGTTGCACAAGTGTTGCAAGCACTACATTAGTAGATAAATTAAACTTGTCTCTTCTTAAACAACCTAGACCATACAAGTTGCAGTGGTTGAATGATTGTGGGGAAGTACGGGTCAACAACCAAGTTTTGGTTTCTTTTTCAATTGAAAAATATCATGATGACACTACAAGAAATTGATGATACAACAACGTCAATTCCACAACGAGCATCAACGACTGTTCTAATAGAAGGCGTACAACAACGTTCATAAAATGTCTGTTGTAAAATCGCTTATGTAAAATGTGTACGACAATGTTCACCATGGAAACGTTGTTGAAAAGGCCATTATAACGAGCATACGAACGTTGTTCTGTGTTATTACAACAATCGTAGTTGCTCGTTGTCAAATGACACGTTCTATAACGTTCGTTAGTCGACTGTTGTTTAAAAAATGTAAGTTATTACAACATATATTCGTGAATGTTGTCTATAACCATCTATAACAACATTTATTTGACCGCTATAAATGTATTACGTTATATATATACATACGTTACTGTTAGTTACATAGCAGACTAATTATACTATAAGTATTTTATGTATAATATGCATTAGTGTAATAGAAAATTTAGTGTATTTGCTTATATTTAGTTAAATATGCATTTAGAGCATTGTTGCATCATTAGTTGCATATTAGCATGATTTAATGTTATTTCTAACATTTTTATGTGAATATAATGTCCGAGAAAGGTTTTCAATGTTTGTGTAGGTTTAGAATGAACTGGAATAGGAATAGGAGCACGCGAGGAGTTGAAAATGGCCAAAAATGAGGAAAAGTCACTAATGATCGCGGTCGGCAATGCCGACCGCGGTAAACGGAACAAGGAACAGGAAGAAAATAACACCTCACTGTGGACCGCGGTCGGTAATCCAGTGACCACGGTCACCAGTGTGTATTAATTGAAGATCAAGCACGGACTGCGATCGGCCATCTATGGACCGCGGTCGCTCGAGATTTCACATATTCGAGTTTATTTTTTTTATTGTACTGTGGACCGTGGTCAGCACTTATGGACCGCAGTCGGTCGACGTATTTTATTATTTTAGGGTTTTCTTTAGTGAAAAACTATAAATAGGTCATTGTAGTAGGGTTTAAGGATGATTTTGTTTTCGAGAACGAAGTATCTAGAGAATAACAGCTGACAAAGGAGAAAGGAGAGAAGACAAAGAAGAATTGAAGATCAAAATCTAAGGTTTGAGTATGTTTATTTACGATCTTACTTCTTTGATGTGTGAACTCTCAATCATGTCAGGCTAGGTTTATTTTAAGTCTAGGATGTAAATCTGGATTGTGGAATTCTGATATTCTTAGTTTGATTAATCTATTTCTGAGGTTTTGTTTTATAATTTGAATGCTTAATGCTTTCTTTTTACTGGCCATAAAAGGAATGATTATAGAATGTTAATCTAACTCGGGAGAGAAGATTAATAATCTGAAAATCAGATTATAGACTTAGATCAATCAATTGACTGGGAGGTTGTTGATTGCCTAGGAGGTTGCACGTTATAATTGTGTTTAATGCATTAGACTAATAACTGTATGCGTCGGGAGAGGGTATTAGTGATTAGACTAATAGGTGTTAAAGTACTTTGGGAGAAGGCTTTGATAACTAGTGTTAGAACCTACAGAACAAAGGAATGTGATTAATTGAAATAGGAATTGAATGTGATCACAAGAAAGTTTACTATCCTAGATAATTTTAAATTTACTTTTCAATTTTATATTTGACTGTTTACATGAGTTTAATTCTAATTCTTAATCAATCGAATTTTTAGCTTTAATAAAGTTTAAATCGATAGTGAATTGGGCTTTTAGATAGTTGATTTTTATACGTTCCCTGAAGACGATATCTGGTCTCACCGGTTATTACTACTGCGATCTCGTACACTTGCGGGTAGATAACAATTACTCATATGTTATACCATAGAATACTACTAATACGTGAATAATGGTATAACCCGTGAATAGTAGTATAATGTAGGCATAACGATCGAATAATGTACTTATAAAGATATAGGGATAACGATAGAATAATGTGTGAATAATGGTGTAACACGTGAATAGTGGTATAATGCTAGAAGAAGACATGTATAAAAATGTAAGGATATCGATCAAATATTGCGTGAATAATATATATGGTATATATAACACGTGAAATATTGTATAATGTAAGAATAAATATTGAACAATCATGTATAAAAATGTAGGGATATCGATCGAATATTGCGTGAATAATATATATGATATATATAACACGTGAAATGTTGTATAATGTAAGAATAAATATTGAATAATACACGTATATAAATCTAGCGATTACAATCGAATAATTAATACGTGAATAGTGGTATAATGTAAGTATAACACTAGAATAATGCACGTATAAAAACATAGGGATATCGATCGAATATTGTGTGAATAATATATATGGTATATATAACATGTGAAATGTGGTATAATGTTGGAATAAATATTAAATAATACACGTATAAAAATCTAGCGATAACAATCGAATAATTAATTCGTGAATGATGACATATATATATATATATAACTAGTAAAATGTAGTATAATATAGGGATAAATATCAAATAATGCGTGTATAAAAATCTAGCAATAACGTTCGAATAATGCGTGAATAATAGTATAAATAACTAGTGAAATGTTGTTATAATATAAGGATAAAGATCGAATAATGCTCGTATAAAAATCTAGCGATAATGATCGAATAATGCGTGAATAATGGTATATATAACCCGCGAAATGTGGTATAATGCAGGGATAAAAATCGAATAATGTGCGTATAAACATATAGAGATAACGATCGAATAATGTATGTATGATGATATATATACATCTATAACCCGTAAAATGCAGTATAATATAGGGATAAAGATCGAATAATGTGTGTATAAAAGTTTAGCGATAACGATCGAATAATGCGTGAATAATGGTATGAATAAGCTATGAAATGTGGTATAATGTAGGGATAAAGATCGAATAAAATTAGTATAATAACCCGTGAATAATAACCAGAGAAATGTGGTACAATGCGTGAATAATGGTATGAATAACTCGTGAGTTGATCACTTGTATCATTTTCGAATAAAATCAGTATAATAAAGTTCACATATGAATAACATTATTAATAGATGAGTCAAAAATAAAACAATCTGTCACAGAAGACAAAATAAAATGACAAAATTCAAATAAAAAATAGTTGAGATTGTTATAAATGAACCATAATCGTGTTCAAATTGTACATATCTGAAATATTAAAAATGGTATTACACATTGTCCTTGAAAAACTGTGATGCAAGACATGACAGCCTACCTTCTTCTATTCTTCACTTCTTTAAGACTCACTATGATTGGATCCGACTGTCAACATTGAATCGACCTAAACTTTCATCGTCACTCTTGGTGTCTTCATTCTGCTTCATTCTATCATGCAAGTACAGATTAAGAGCCACCATTTTTCTATAGTTCACCACATCAAAATCATGTGAAATTTTCTTTTCGGTGGCAAAACATTCAGCAAAATAAAACATGAACATTCCACAATTACACTCATCTTGCTCTAGTAGATTATTAACCACTTGCACTTTGAATGACTGTTTCCCAGGTCTATCCTTTTGGTCAACTTTTGATTCATAAAATCCAATCATCTTGAGATAAAAAGGAAGAATGGTGGAATAAGCTTGAACTGCCTCCAATGATGCAGCATCACAGTAGGAGTACGTAGGAAATTGTAAACCCATATGCAACACTCATGAATGTTGATGCAACCTAGTATCAAGTGGAATGCAACCACAACATTAATAGGGAAAATGACGTAGTCAACATCAGACCACGGAGTGTTGGAGTACATGTAGTGCCCTAGCATATACTCCATAATTACCATCTCATCCCCTAACACAGATGCATCTTTCTCTTTTTCGAATCTACCATAACCAAACTGTAACTTTTGATCGAAAAAGTTGTTTGTTGTTGTACACTTCATCTTAATCGATTAGTCATACTTGTTTTTCTTGCGCAAGTAATAGAACATCACATCTACATGCTACCAATACAAAATTTCTAAATTACAATAAAAGATTTGGGTTATGAATAAAAATTGTATAAACATGAAACATTCAAAACATAATAAGTATGATGTTTATAAAACATCTCATTATACTGAAATAATAAATATAACAGAGTTTAAAAACACGTTACATAGATGATATTGGTATCATATCAGTATAATATGTATACAAAACAACATAACATAGTTTAAGGACATGGAATATATAGGTGAAATTGGTATCATATTAGTATAATATGTGTATACAAACATTGCAAAGTGTCCAAAACCCTATATTTTGGTATCATGTTGGTATATTATCAGTATAATATCTGTAAGCAATAATATCAAGTGCAAAAAATTAAACTTACAGAGGATAAGATAGGCTGGCCTAGGGAGATTAATATGTAAAACCATTCCTTATCAGTGATATCAGCGATTAAAAAATCAAAAGCTGGATTCAGATTATTCTCACGATCATGATATACTTTATTTGACCTAATAATGTGACATATGTTAATATCAATGTATTATAAATAACAACAATATTGGGAATGCAAACTTGATCTCTAGGAAAACTTATTTCGAGCACTTTAGCTGACCCTTTTGAATCCACTCATCAAACTCAGCTACAACACTATTGTTTATATCTTCAAGCAGACAGATGTATAAGGGGGATAGTCGTCCTTTCACAATCTCTTTTCCTTTATGTTTATTTCCAGCGGGACGCCTCCCCCTTTTATTAACTGTAGGAGGTGGAAGAAGTGGAGTGTGATCTTTAGTAGAAACAGCTGAAGTCGCAACATTGACGATCAACTCAACAATTTCATCAATCATGATTTCTCGTTCACATTCAACAGGTGCATGATCTTTTGATTCATCCTTGTCAGCAACCTGGGTCAGCGAAATTAAATGAGAAATGTTCTAAAAGTAGATAAATTAAGGACAGTTAAATTTATAAAAACTACAAAAGCATAATCTTGAATTAATAAAAGAATCGTATTCATGATCTTACCAGGGTTGATGATTTTTTCTTCCTTCTTTCACCTTCAGTTATTGTTGAGTCGGCCTTTAATATGAAAATGTACAATATTAATGGATAATGAAAATAAATGTAAATGACAAATCACAATCCAAATAAAGTGTTCAAAATTACCTTCCTCTTTTGAGAAGAGGGGGAATGATGTAGATTATGAAGTTGACAAAGATGACACGAATGGTGATGATGATGTTTTGCATATTCCAAGAGGACCGATTACAAGGAGCTATGAGTGTTATCCAAGTGTAGGATAGTGAAAACTATAAGAAATAAATTGAGCTCTAGTAGAAATGCATGTGTGGATAGAATAATTCAAGTCATAATCTCATTAATTTGAGATGATAAAGTTGGTTTATTGGTCATTATTGGAGGTTGTACGAAATTAGTTAATTTCCTATGTGTTATTGGTCTTTTCAAACATTTCAGTTTTCAATGTGTAATAATTATGCAATTGTGTGTTTGTGCTTGAAGTTAATGCATTGTCCATAAGAGTTACTAGTGGAGTTGTGATATGTATTAAAAGTCAGTCAGTGCAGAGTCTACAATTCTCATTTGTAAGTTAATAACTATTTATATTTGTGACTTTTTGTATTCTCTAGAGTTACACCCAAGATTTGTATAAATTGGCTTGCTCCTCTTTGAGAAAGGCATCAAATCAGTAAAGTGAGTGTTTAATCTGAGCATTTCATATTTGAAAGAGGTTTTCTCTTATGTTCTTCATTAAACTTTTTTAGATTTATCAAGGATCGATCAACCTTGTGGCATTTAACATTTTGGGTTCTTGTTTCTATGTTATTCAAGGGTTCAAGTAAATCATTTAATCTGATTTTAGTTTTCTTGGGGTGAGCATACTATCTTGAATGAAGGTTCTTAGGATCTAATTCCTAGCAAGTCCGCATTATAAGCTATCCTTAAGGTATAATCTTCTTGGAGATTTTGTCCTAGACAACAAATTGATTGTCAAAAAATTCAGCTATTGTTTTATTGTCTTTTGTGAAGTGGAAAATCCTTAGAAGATTTCTGGTTATGAGAAGAACAAGTAAGATTTAATTGAGATAGACTTGTTTAAAGATGAGGAATGAACAAAAGATGCTCTAGGATGAGCTATAGCAAGTTTAGCTTCATTACCTATAGTAACATGATCATTACCTTTGTATTCTTGTTTTATTGCAAGATTGTTCATATCATCTGTCATATGGCTTGAAGTACCATTGTTAGCATACCACACTAGATCAACCACAATTTCAGGAGACGCATATGAGCTTGTTTGTTGATGAAAATTGGCCTTAAAAAATCTTGAGGAGATGCATTATGCACAAATGAGCTTGGAGAGGACTTTCGTGGAGCAAACACAATCTAAATATTCTGAGTTTGAGGCTAATATGTTTAATCAAATTTGTGATAGCATTGCAGTATTATGTGACCAGGTTTGTTGCATACTTGACAGAATATTTTCTGTCCTCTGCCTCCATTTTGACCTCGTGTAGATCCTCTTCCATGACCATTTGAGCCACTTCTTCCACCTTGTTGATTGTTTTTTTTTTCTTACTTCCAGCATTTGAAGCATAGTTTGTTGAGGAGTTTACAAGATCAACCTATGAGATTAAGTTCAACTGTTCAAGTCTTTGCTCATGTATCATTAGCAAATACTGAGCATCATGAAGAAGCATTGTGCTCTGTTGTGAAGATATCAAGACCACCACCATATCATATTCATAAGCAACACCACTGCAGATGCTCTAAATTAGATCTAAATTTGATGTGGTTTGTCCTATAGATCTTAATTTTGCTCCAATTGACTTGATCTTCAAGATGAAATTAGCAATCGATAATGATCTTTTTCTTAGTGAGATAAGTTGTTGTTCCAGTTGGAATGCTTTTTCCATTGAAGCTTGTGCAAAAAAGACACTCCAACGTAGACCATATTTCATAAGATGTTTGGCAATCAGTTACTTGTCCAAGAACAGATTTGTTGATTGAGGAATATAACTAGCACATACAAAGCTGATCTAATCTTGTCCAAAATTCAAGATCTTCATTCATCCGTCTTGTTTCAAATTCACTTTCAACAGAGGAGGGAATACCTTCTTGATTTAATTTCATGAGGCTTAATCTCTTTGATTTAGTGATCAAATACTCCAAACCAACTACATCGATTGCAGACTTGACTTGCATCTTCTAGTGTATGTAGTTTGATCTAGTGAGTTTGATTGAAAAGTTGAAATTCAAGGTTTTTGCTATTGCAGCAACATCCTTCCCAGCTGAGGAACGTCCATCTTCCTATGAAGGAGAAAGGTTTGTTGAAGCCCTGAAGGCTAGTTCTTGTTAGGCTCTGACATCGTGAAAACTTATGATATCAAGAAGTTGTTAAGAGAAAACAGTGACAGAGATCAATGTGGTTCTCTCTTCATCAGAGTAGCATATTTATACAGGTTTTAAGTATATAATTTGCAATACAAGAAACTAACTAAAGGAGGAAGTAATTACAATTGTAATCAACTATTAATAGCTCTTAACTGTCTTTGTAACCATCTCAAATGTTGCTGTCAACTGATGCTGCACAACCATCTTCTTCCTTCTCCTTTACATGTATAATATTGGCTACTAAACAAAACTAATACGCAAAAATAGAGATAAACAAATATAATTATGAAACCGAGAGCCGCATTAATATTCAAATATTAATGAATGAGGCAGCGTACGATAATATAAAGGAAGCTAAAGTCAAGTTAAAATTTTATAATTAATATTAAATTCAGAAGGCGTCCGATTAAGATGTGTAGATGTAGATGGAAAGGTCATTAAAGAATTAAAAATTTCTACTTTTACTACTTCTACTTCAATTTTTTTTTTTTTTAAATAATAATAAGTCAAGCAGAAATGTTGCAGCTTCCATGCCTGTTGTTCTCAGTCTGGGAAGGAGTGACCAAATGGAGTTGAAGACGCAAATGTGATTCAATCTTTTTGCAATAAAAGAAAATTGATGACATAACATAAGGCAACATCTTCAAAGTAATTAAATGGAGATCAATACATCACCCACGGTTTCAAACATCCCAACTGGTGCATACATATATAGTTTACTTAATACATAAGTAAAATCAGGAATATAACTAGTTTTATTTTAATTAGTTAATCATATTTTTTTTCTCTAATAAAAATGAAAAAGAATAATAATAATTGGTTTATGTAGTTTTTATTTAAATTTATTAAACTTATTATCGTTGTGTTCCTCCTCTTAACTTTATTAAAAGTATTTAAAACGTCTGTCTTCTAAGTTTACATCAATAATGAAAAATAAAACAAAATAAAATAATTACTCCTTAATGGTTTTATGATCAAGAAGTATGATATGACGACACATTTAACATTCACAATGTCAAATACGACGACAATAACATTTACAACTTAAGATGCGTAGGTGTAGAGGGAAAGGTCATTATGGAATTGAAAATTTCTACTTAATTTTACAACTTCTACTTCAATTTTTTTTACAAAAAAAAAAAAAAATAGATAAATAATAAGTCAAGCAGAAATGTTGCAGCTTCCATGAAGCAAGAACTGTAGTTCTCAGACTGGGAATGAGTAATCAAATGGAGTTGAAGACGCAATTGTGACTGAATCTTTTTATAGTAAAAGAACGTTGATGACAAAACATAAGGTAACATCTTCAAAGTAATAATTAAATGGAGATCACCACATGATCCACGGTTTCAGACATCCCAACTGGTGCATATGTGACCGCAATACAAATGATACTGATGTCATAATAATTATAAACTACGTTGATATTATTATTATTACACCGTCAATGTCAACTCACTCTCGCTTGTATAAATATACATACTGTTTACTTAACACATAAGTAAAATCAGGATTATAAGTAGGTGCCACCTTCTCTTCATTCCATGAAATCTTGACCGTTGGCATATTAATTTCTCAATAGAATCCTAATTTACTATAAGCGTATTTAATCATCCTTTAATTAATTACAAATGTTTTGTGTCTTTAATAGTTTATATTTC
>JAJIYU010005474.1:0-22267 GCA_030144865.1 Tinospora cordifolia
AACGTTAGTGTTAAAGAAAATTCAATCACCATTAGTATTCCCTGAGGACGATACCCGGACTTTCCGGATATTACTACAAGCGATCTCGTATACTTGCGGGTTCGCTAACAGTAGTATCCAGCCAAGCCTAAGAAACTCATGATTTTCGTAATTGTCTTTGGTTGCTTCCAATTCATGACAACTTCCTCCTTCTCAAGATCCACAGAAATGCCCTCTGCTGATACTACGTAGCCAAGAAATTTGACTGTCTTCATCCAGAATTCACACTTGTTGTATTTGGCATATAGTTGGTGTTTTCTGAGTGTTTCTAACACGATCTTCAAGTGTTCTAAGTGTTCTTCTTCGGACTTGGAGTACATTAGGATGTCGTCAACAAATACCACAACAAATTGGTCAAGGTATTGCCTAAATACTCAGTTCCTTAAGTCCATGAATGTTGTTGGGGCATTGGTTAAACCAAAAGGCATTACTGTAAACTCGAAGTGACCATATCGATTTCTGAAGGCAGTCTTGGGAATGTCTGTTTCACGGATTCTCAACTGATGATAGCTTGACCTAAGGTCAATTTTTGAGAAATGAGTGGGTCCTCTTAATTGATCAAATAAGTCGTCTATCCTTGGTAAAAGGTATTTGTATTTTACTGTTACTTGATTCAATTTTTGATAATCGATACAAAATCTCATAGATCTGTCTTTCTTTTTCACAAACAACACTGGAGCGCCCAAGGTGATTCATTTGGTCTGATGAATCATTTTTCTCAGAGCTCATCTAACTGGGTCTTCAACTTAATTAGTCCTACTAGTGTCATACGGTAAGGAGGTATAGCTATGGGTTTGGTTCCAGGTTGGAGTTCGATCTTGAACTCGATGCTTCTAGTTGGTGGTAGTCCAGGCAAGTCATCAGGAAATACATCTTCATAGTCCCGGATTACTTCTAAATTTCTTATTTCTTTTGGTCTTTCAGAGTCTTCCTTTAAGAGGTTTTTGATGTTTTCATTTTGCTTTAAGCAGTTCAACATGGCTATCATTGGGTTTCTAGGCAATTTATAAATATCCTCATCTATCTTGAAGGTTTCTCCTGAGGGCAATGTTATCGTTACTATTCTCTTGGGACAATTTATTTGTGCCTGGTACTGGTCCAACCAATCTATACCCAATATTACATCATACCTGTGGAATGGTAATACAAAAAGGTCGGCTGAAGTCAGCTTATCCCCAAACCGAAGGTCACAGGTACACATTGGCTTTGATGTAACAGAAGTCCCTATAGGTGTTGATACATTCAATGTTATAGGCAAAGTCTTTGTTACTAGTTATAATCTATTAACTAGTTCTTCAGAAACAAATGACTTTGAAGCACCCGAATCAAATAGCAATTTCACAGTAGTGTTGAATAACAAAAATGTACCTTCAACCGCAGGGATTTGGTCTTCAGGAGCATCAGCGATGACAAATAATCTAGCTTGGTTTTGCCCATGACCTTGGTTTAGGTTTAGTGCCCGACCCTAATTTTGATTTTGCCCCTAGGTGTTATTTTGTGGAGGCACTTGTTGTAGAGGGCGTGCATTTAGTGCTCCACCTTGATTATTTGGAGGTTGTTGTTGTGGTCGTATCTGGGTTTTGCTAGGACAAAACCTCAATAGGTGCCCTCGCTGATTACAGTTAACGCACCGCCCTTGTCGTATTGCCAGCTCCAACTGTTCTTCTGTTTTGGGTCAATTTTGTCGTTGAGGCATATTGTTCCCGTTATTCTGGTTGGTATTTCTTTTCTTCAAATATCCTTAGTGATCTCTGTCACCTTATGGCCTCTTATTTTTGTTTCTCAGCCTTTGTTCAAAATTTAGCTCTTGTTCAAAGGTTAATGCCTTATCTACTATTTCTCTGTATGTCTTCAGAGAGGTGGTTTTTATCAGCTTTCGGATCTCAATCTTGAGACCCTGGGTGAATCTATTGGCCTTCCTTCTCTCATCCCTGATCAAATCTAATGAAAACTTAGCCAGTTTTGTAAACTTTCTCTGATATTCAGCCACAGTCATGTCCCTCTGTTTTAGTTGGACAAAGTCTTCCTGTAGCTTCGCCAAAGTTGTTTCCGAAAAAAACTTTTAATAGAAGATTTTTGAAAAGTCTTCCCAGCTCATATCATCAACATTTGTATTCAGGTCCATCCTCACCATACGCCACTAACTTCTGGCTGGTCCTTTGAAGTGGTGCGTGGCCAGTGCTACTCATTTAGACCTAGTTACTTTCATCATATCAAGGATTTCCTCCATCTTTTGGTACCAGTGGTCCACTAAGATGCTATCTGTAGTACCATCAAAAGAAGGAGGGGTGAGCTTTTTCATTTCTATCAACATCTTTCTTTGTTTCTCGTCTTCTGAATTTTCTTCAGCCCTTTAATTTTCAGGGTCTTAAGCCACAGGTGCTGTCTGTTGAACCTGCATCGGTTCAGGTGCTTGAGGCTGAGGGGCCATCTGAGAGATTATCTGTGGAAGTGCCCTCAACAGTTGATCTAATGCTCTTTGTGACGTTTCATTCATCATGATCCCCATGCAGGCCTCCATTACCGCAAATAGCTCTTGTTTTCGTTGTTCACTTTCATCAAAAGTACTGGATCGAGTAGCGTACTTTCTTGTTCTGGCCATTATCTATAAATTTAACACTCAGTCAATTTTTGCCTCATCAACTGTTTGTACTATCATGACTCTAGATTCATATCTTTATGTCTTCGATTTGTTTAGTGGCCTAACAGTTTATGCTTCTATGTTCTTTTTGTGCATGGGTACGGGATTTGGTTTCAAAGCAATAGAGCATGCATATCACATAATCATACAATCAAGCTAGCACAACAAGGTTCCAAGTTTCCACCTAAGTTTTCAGGTTCAAGTGTCTCATACCACTCTACCCCTTCTACTTAGGTTTTCACCCAGAACAAAGCTGTTCCCAAACAATTTCGCAAATGTCTCGATTTCTAAGGCTTCCCAAGCCTCACTATACTTGACTGTCCCATACCAACCAAGCATAGGGAAAAACGTTCGTCCAAAGCCACTGATCATTCACCAAACATTGCCCGTCATTCTCCGAGTTCAAGATTCCTCTACATCCTTGAATCCTATGCGTCCCATACCACATAGAAACCAAAGATACATGATCCTCCCAATCTTGTGCCCTGACCAAACAAGTGTTTGTTTTTCACACATTTGAAGTCTCTAACTTATGCCCTAAAAGTTTATTAATGATTCACTGTGCCACCCTTTTAAGGTCTCTTCCCTAGACATAGGTTCTCAAATCCTTGTTGGCATCTCATTTAGACCATAGTGAATTTCTAGCCCTCAATTACCACCTCCTTGTTTTATCTCGTAAGAAAATAAGTGTGTTCTTCAACTCAGACTACTCATATGAGTTGGTGGGACAACCTCCAGATCAGACGGCGAGACCGAAGTCTATTTAGCAACTGTGCTTTCTAAACAGGATAACCCATCTCCTTTTAAATATTTAGCTTTACTCGAGACAAGGCTTACCCACTATCAGCTCAACTTGTAATCTTTGTATCCAAACAAAACCATTGACAACATATATCTCTTTTCGAAATAATTTTTCAAAATCGTTTCAGTTTCCAAAATAGGAGGTAGGGCTTCTAAATTAAATCAATAAATAGTCTTACCAGACTAGTCAATTGTTTCTAATTCTTGCCCAAAACATCTAAAGCCTAGGCTCTGATACCACCTTTGTAACACCCCGCCTCCCAAGTCCCATCTTCCACGTCATCTGACGGTTCAATTCTCTTTGATAAAAAATCTTGGGATGCCCAGGAGACGGGCCCATGCTACATTTTCTTCTTTTTAGGCCCCAAATGCAATAAGGTTTCTGTGTACATTAGTCTACGTACAAAATAACATCATGGTAAATAAAATTCTTCATTTATTCATTCGACAATTCCGAGTATAATAATTTATTATAGCGAAAAATAAATTCAAAGCTGAAAACACATGATTTCACTTGGGCCGATGTGCCCTACATTGAAATAAATAAAAACTTTTAATGGGTAAATCTCCTCGCAAGCTGATTAATTTCCTGTTGTGAAAAATAAGGGGGTGAGCTAAAAATCCCAGTGAATCATTCCATCTATTTAATTCATTATTTCAACCAGACAATGCAAGCAAATCAAACACTTTCAGAGATTAATTTGATTCAACCAATATATTAATTCAGTCGTAATTTAGACCGAACAGGAATGCCCTCTGTGCTCCAGATCTCGGGAGAGAGATCAATTCTGAAACTCAAACCCATTTCTAGTGGGATCATTATTGAAACTCGTTCCATGCTGGTGTAAGTATTGACAGCCAGTTCCAATTCTACATGGAACACAGAAAGTCCCACATACCGGTACGTGGTTGAAATCTCATTTAATCTGACTTTTGTGTGCAAGAGCATAGTAGATAAATATTTCAACAGAAATTGAACATACCACGGTATAATATGATAAATCAACGGAAGCATAGATTTTTTATTTCTGATGTAGAAGATCGTACGAGATGCAACTACAGAGCATACTTTCTCAAATAGAAAAAACGACTTTCGATTTCTGATGTAGAAGATCGTACAAGATGCAACTTCAAAGCATACTCTCTTGGTCATGCAACATGATAATTGAATAACATAAATGCAAAGAACTAGAATAAAAGCAAAAACAAATCAAGCTAACCAAACAAGCAAGCATCATCTAGGTCAAAATAATAAATTAAAAGAAAGGAAAGAAACTCACATCGAGATCGCTTCCTAAATTATTTGTAGTACTTCGTGGCTACTACTTCGCGAACTATTTAGAATAGCTCAAGTAAAGAAGAACTAGAACTAAGGTTGCTAAGAAGGAGGCAAAGAGAGAAAGCAAGAAGAATTTTCAACTCTTGTCTTTGGGATGAATAAAATGGGTGGAGTAGGGGGTTTATATAGGGCCCTCCTCCAAATAGTATCTCTATCTTTCCAATGTGGGATTATTCCTTCCTACACATGCCCACTTTAACATCTCAACAAATGAGATATTTCATTCATGAATGCCTTTCCTTCACACATTACTTCTCTATGTATATTACCATCATACTAAACGAAATATTATTTTCGTGAATGCATCTAATTAATACTGTATACACATACTTTTCTATATTAATATCATACTAAAAATACTATTTTCTTATTCAAATAGAGAAGCATATATTTACCCAACAATTCTATATGTCTATTATTAATCAATGTATATTTCTTTATACTTCTATGCTAACTCATTAATTACATACCCATGACAAATATATATATGTATTTATATATAAATATATACGTATATGTGTTTTAAACTCAATTTTCAGTTATTACATCATTAAAATTTCAGGTATTACAATTATTACGTCACTAAAATTTTAGGTATTACCCACCCTGATCCCTCGCCCGTGATTAATTGAAGACATATTGACTTGCGAGAGGATTGTACGTATGATGAGGCTCCGGCAGCTATTGTTGATCAAACCGTGAGGAAACTGCGCAACAAGAAGATACCAATGGTACGAGTACGTTGGTAGTTCCACGGTGCTGAGCAGGACACCTGGGAACGAGAGAAATATATGACAAGTCATTTCCCGGATGTTATGGGAGTTGCCCCTTGACCTTTAGTGCATTAGAGAATTTCGAATACGAAATTCATTTTAAGGGGGGGAGACTGTGATGACTCATGTTTTTGACATCGAATTGACAGATTCGACATATATGTATTTTATATATTTTTTAAAATTTTAATGAGAAAATACATAATTTTTTCCAATTTTCCCCAATTCTGAGTTTATCATTGAAGAAAATGAAAATAAAGTGAGAAAATGTAATTTTAGGGAGAAACACATGAAACTATTAAAAAAATGTGTTTTCTTGAGAAAAATGACCTTTATAATTGATTTATAAATTTTTAGAATGATCATAGAATTTTTAGAATGATAAATAAAATTTTTGGGAGAAAAAATTATGAGTTTTGAGAAATTATTCAATTTTTGGAAAAAATAATTGAATAAATAATGAAAGGAGGTATAATAGTGGTATTTTGATGAAAAATGATGAATCAGTGAATTTTTAACATTTTAGAAAAAAATGCAAAATTTTGGTATAAACTACATATATATAAGTATATGTATGAAATAAGAAATTAAAAAAAAAAAATTGGACCCGGTGCACTGGCCGTTGGCCCACACGCCCTTGAGGCCCCAGTGTGGCTCGGCCCACGGTTTTGGCCGGCCCATACACCCAACAAAGGGGGTCTAGCCCCTTTTTGCCCTCTTGTCCTCTTGTGTGAATTTATTCGGATTTTTGATGAATTTTAGCCGAATTTTGGGGATTTTCCAGCAGATGTCCAGCATAAAACCATGGGAGTTCATGGTTTGGATCCATAGTTTGAGCCATCGACTCATGGCCTCCATTGTAGCCAATAGGCATTGCCAACTAAGCAGCCAGCATGTGAGGTTGGAAGCCACTTGGATGGCCACATGTTACCCATCTTCTCTATGCAAGCTTCTCCCATGCAACAAAACTCCTCCTTAAGCTGAAACCTAGAAAAATTCTAGCAACTTAACCCTATTCACAAGCTTAGATCTTCCTCATTTCTTGGTCGAATCTAGTGATTTATAGCTTGTTTTGAAGCTAATACCACCACCTACAAAGTTTCACAAGTAGTTTGCCCAATCTTGGAGCCATCTAAAGCAGAAATTATCAAGAAAAGGTGTTGTTCACATTGTTTAAACCCAAAAAACCAAAAAGTGTGTGTAAAGCCACCTTTGGAGCTTCGAATCTTTGGTCATTCCCAATCCTTTTTGGTGGTAAAACTGTCCACCCTCTTCATTTTCAGATGTATTTTAACCTTCAAGTGTCAGAGAACGAAAACTAGGGCTTTACACATGATTTCCAAACCATTAAAGTTGGTTACTTATTCACTGTTACAACTGTGTAACAGAGACAGTTGAAACAACTTTGGGAAAGCTCGCTCTTGGACCATTCTAGGCTCGTCCCTGAGGTAAAATCCATTATCCTACCTCCTTATCATGTGTATTCGAGTGTCCAAGTGGTAGAAATTGGATATTGGAACGTTTAATATGTTTTGTAAGCCAATGTTGTACTTACTGTTACAACAGTGCCGATAGAAACAGTTTGAAACTAGAATCAGAGCTATATTTGGGACAACTAAAGCCACCCATTCGTACTGGAACCAGAGACATTTAGACCCCATAGTAGAGGTTCCAAAAAGGTATAAAGATCTGACCTTGAGCCTTTGTAAATATGTCTTGTTATACTTACAAATATGCCATGATTGTAGAATGCTAGAACACATTTCTTGTGTTCTTTGAAATACAGCAAAGAAATTAGTGGAGAGATAGGCATGAAATTGGCATTGCATGTTATTGACTCGAAGTATTTTTGATTAATGGATGTGTTATGATCTGTATACTACAATTAGACACAATAAATAAACCATGAAATTGTGATTTAATGGGGGGAAAGAATGCTAGGATGATAGTAGAAACTATGAACCCAGAAATTTCCTACAATCTGGCTAAAAATTTTGAGATGAAATTAACTAACCAAACCATGATAGATTGAGCTGAAATTTGGTGGAGAGATTTCTAAGTATATCTAGAGTTTCCTACCAAATCTCAGAGCATTCTGATATGGATAGGTAGGTCAATTCATGCAACCAGTCACTGCCTGTCGTAGAGTATACAAGATCTGTACAGTCTCTGTTGTTATACCTAGAAACCATAGTACATGATGTCTAAAAATTGTGATTCAAAATTCTGGGAAAACACTAGGAAGTCTAAAATAGTTCTGCAAATTTTGGCACAAATCTGACATACGGATTGCCCGCAGAAAAATTGAAAAAATGGTTGCACAGATAGGACCATAGGCTAATGTTGTGCCTAAGTCATGGGAATTGGGAATATTGACCCCTTTTTGTCCCATTGACTCGATGAAGACCAGAATTGACCAGTCGGGACTTTGTTGGCCAGTTAGGTCAACAAGTGATAGGTTGACTAGGGTTGACCAAGATTGACCAAGGTCAATCAAATTGACTTAGTAACTAAGGCAAAATGAACAAACATAGGTGGACTATTCTTGATTAGGTCAAGTTATTGATTAACCAATGATGTACAGTTAAAGTGAGCCAAGTCCCACGTTAATATTAAGAAGTTACGTCAATTTCTCAGGACCAAGTACTAGCGGGACGCGATCGATTGCGAGAGGAGCATTGGGAACGAACGATCCTTGTGATTAGTGTTTTCTAACTCCTTTCTTAGAGCTTGTTATTCTTTGCATTATGAAAATGAGATTACATATTGTGATGAATCTACATTCTTTTAAATGGGTTTTAAATGGAAAGCTCACCGAGTTTCGAGGTCCGAGAGTACAGGGTTACGGTGAGTTGTGTCGGTTTCTCATACGACCCCGAGAGGTGACCACCTAGCATAGAGTACCCGCTGAGGGGGTTCTGTGGGCCTACGATGATGGCAACGACAATAAGACCTAATCGGGCCGTCACGATAAGACAATGATAATAAGTCCTGGTTGGTCATTACGATGATGGCAACGACAATAAGTCTCAATCGAAGTCAACACGCTGCACCTAACTATCTGCAACCCGCTCGAGTGATTTTTAGTCGCCTTGGAGAGCTTGCGAGCCTTAGCGAATGTTTTTACTATTTAACTATTTTTGAATGAAGGTACACGACTGCATTAGGGATTTAAATTTTTTTTACTGTTGCATTCACCTGCATAATGTTATTGTTCATGCATTCGTGGCACATGTTTTATTTGTGGAATGTTTGTCTTAATTTGTGAATTAGACTACATTACTCACTGAGCCGCAGTGGATAATTAGGCTCACCACTCTAACTTTTTAGGTTTTTCTGCCGCGGAAAAGGGCAAAGGAGTTTTCATTGCGTAGGGCTGCACTCTCTTACTCTTTTGGTAGGTTTTCTTCCTACTTTTTTTTTGTTTTGATGGCTAGAAACTATGTATAGGGGTGAGGAAAACTTGTACATATACTGGATTAGTCACTCCTATTGCTACATATGTTAAATGATCCATTTTGGTAAATATCAAGTCTTATTAGCATTCGTGTGTTAAATTTTTTCTACATTTCCTACGATTACTCTGGTAGTGTGTGGTGTGGTATAGAAAGATGAGGCTTAACAGTGTCTTGGCAAGCCCAGCTTGCGGGCAGGGTTGTCGGGACACTTTGCCAGTCGGTTCGCCCTTCATCTGAGGGAAGGGGTCCCAACATTCTGTAGGCCAAAGGTCAGTCCAATCGGCACAGTGACCCAATGAACTCACTCACCAAGTTAAGTTTGCCCAACCACTGTTAAGCCTCTCCAAACCCAACAACAAATAATATCAGAATGATTGAAAGACTCAAAAGCGAAAGTAAACAATCATACGAAGAGCAATCATTGTATTACATATTTGTCTTGTCCAAAAATATACATTTAACCATATACACATACACAAACATGACCAACCTTAAACAAAAAGACTAGAAAAGAGACAAGGAGTCATTAGGAGAACTAAGCAATCACCATGCCCTTCCCTTTATCAGCCACTCAAAAACCTGAAATATTAATAGAGTGGTGATCCTAAAAATTAACATGGCTTAATGAGTAGTAAGACCAACATGCACTCATAACCAACATTCTAAAATAGTACATGTATGAATGAGCAGTAGAATGATGTAAAACTTGAATGCATGACATAGTACAAAAGCAGTTATAAACGAGGCAACAGTTATAGAAAACACTCAACTATACATGCCAATTAAAAACTGTATCTAGGTTAGGGTTAAATCAACAAATCCAACCTATGGTCATCGCTCAAGCAGGTCCTAAGTTAGGTGTACTGGCCACTCAAGCGAGTCATGAGCTAGGTATACTCATTGAATACCCTAACCCCGATGTTCAACCATCAAGTGTCGTGATTCGAGCGGGTTCTGAGGCTAGGCGCACTGATCATATGTCCTAACTTTGACGCTCGGCCCTCAAGCCAGTCGCATTACCTGTGTACATCTACATATTTCAAAATCAATCAGATGCATCTCAATCTTATGAAACCATTTAAACCATGTCGTTTCACAAAAATTTTATGCAAGGAGCACAAGTCACGGAAAACACTTGAATCAAACTGCTCACCTTGGGTCCCACGCATCGATATCCTGTTGACAACCGCCGTGCTCACTCAAATCTACATTATTTAAACTCAATTTTAGTTCTCTTTAGGATGTGGCTTAATCCCTTGTTCTACTGTCCCGAATAGATCTCGATCAACCCAAATTCAATTCGATCAAATTCGATCAATTGATCAAACTTGGTCAAAATTGATCAACATGATCAATTTTGGTCATCTTTGGTCAATTTGGGTCAAATTGGGTTAATTAGGCCAAAATACCTAAATTTTAACACTTAGCCCAAATTTAAGCTTTTTGCTCTCTTTTTGCAGTGAATTTGTTGATTTTGGACACCATTTGCTATGGTTTCTAAGTGTGGTAACAAGGACTGTGAAATCCCGCATCCGATGTGACAGACAGTCAATTGGTGTATCAATTGACCCATTTACTCAATTAAAATTGGGGTGAAATTTGGTACGCATAATCTAGACATATCCAGTGACCTCTCCACTAAATTTTAGCTCAAAATACCCACTTTTAGTTAGTTAATTGGTCCCCTACATTTTCTATTATGTAACAAATTGTTCAAATGTTCAAGTTTCCTTTGGTTTTGAAGTGCCTAAACATCTCTATTGCTCCATTGATTTGAGGACCTATCTTACATATTTTGTATACTTTAGATTCTAGAATATTGATAGTTCAAGTCTCATCTCAAAACAACAAGCAACCATGGCTATAATCATTCATAAATTCACCATACAACTTAGCACATATATCAACAGTTCAAAATATTTTCTCAGTACCCGATCCTTACATATAATTAGGCATCTTGGCATGGACATAAAACTATGTATACAGAAACTTAGGGATTGGGGTTTATACCTCATTGTAGCCTTTGATGTGAGGTTTAAAACACCTCAAATCTCAGCCCAAACGGATGTCCCAGCTATTTCAAATGATGTCTCAAAACTAGTTCCAAGAACTATCTTCTGCTGGACCTGTTATAACGGTTGATCAACAATCAATTTTAATGCCTTGTAAAACAGGTTTAAGACTTTAGTTTCTGATTTCCACCACTTGGATATGAAAGTACACCAGATAAAGAATAAAACAAGGGGTTTTACCTCAGGAATGGATCTTGAATGGGTTAAGAATCAACCCTTTGAAGTTCGCTCCAACACCGTTTTCTATAGGTTTTTAGCTGCAACAATGTCGAACAGCCCTGTTCGTGGTCATTTTAGTCTCAAACGAATGTGGAATTCAACCAACGGCTTGTGCAATTTTGTAGAGGGTAGTAAGGGCTTTCGAAAGAGTCCTAGATAACTAAAAACAGACTCCAAATGAAAAAGAAATGGATTGTGGAAGTTAGGTTATAGAAACTGAAAGTGGAATTTTGCTTAGCAGCTAAGGTTTTGTTGCATGTTGAGGTGGCCTTGCATGACAAATGTGAGTGTCACATGGCCCATGAGCTACCATGCAAGGTGTCTTATTATCACCATGTATTGCCTGAGTCAGAGGGGTGATTGGATTGACAAAACCATAGCTCAAAACTATGGGTTTTGCTGGTTTTTCTACTGGAAAACAGCTGAAATTTGCTAAAAAATCAGGCAAAAATCGAAAGAAGAAGTACGGGTATGTGGGCCGGCCCACACCCCAGTTCCGTCAGGATCGCACTCGTGCCTAGGCTATTTGGCACGGGCCTGGGCCCAGGTTAATGATGCAAACCGCGCAGGCTGAGCCCGTTCCAAATATTTTTTTTTTGTTTTGTTTTTCATTTCTTTTTCCCTTTTGTATATATATATATATATACATGTAATTTATCATTTTTTTTTCTTTTCCTTTATTTTTATCATAATCATATAATTCATCCACTTAAGCATTTCATCAATTTTTATCAAAAATCTTCACTATTTCTCAATTTTCATTATTTATACATTTATTTTTTAAAATTTGAATGTTCTACCCAAAATTTGCATTTTTCTCCCCAAAATTTTATTGATTACACAAAAAATTCAATAATCATTTCGAAAAATTATATTTTCTCCAAAAATTACATTTTCTTTGTAATTTAATATATTCTCTCCTCAAGATTGTATTTTCCAAGTATTCGATTTTCTTTCAACAAATGGTTAAAAATTGAGAAAATTCATATATTTTCATTAAAAATTTTAAAAAAATACATATAGTGAACCCATTAATTCATGTATGAAAAATATGGGTAGTCACACCTTTATTGCTAAAGGTACGACTTACGTGAATTGTGTTGTTCAGAAAAAATCAGCAACTAATTCAAAAAATCAATCAAAGAGGGAATGGTTGCAAACGAATGGGTCAGTTTCTACGCCAAACCATGATTTGCGTCAAAACAATAATAATTTCTTATTAGTTGGAGCAACTGAGACATATGAGAAGATGTATTGTAATGCAGAACAATATTGACTAAATACGGAAGCTGAAAGTGCGTATGTAAGTTTAAAGTCATAAGCTTATCTAACTACATAACAGTAATTGTTATATGAGTTCTTGTGGAGTTAGATGCTGCACCTTGTTCTTTAATGACAACTAAAATTTTTTGTGCATATAAATGCAAGTTACATGTGTTTTGTGTTTTCTTATATGTTATATTTAGTGTTCTTTCTTTTATACTATTTTTACAAATGTTATTTCAACAGTGAATATAAAGATTGAAACTCTATAGCTTATGAAAATAATCTATGAGCTTTGTATAAATTGTAATTCATTGGTCCAATAATATGAGCTTTGTATGATATTCACTTGATACTCTAGTATTATTTTTAATTTCTATCTTATTTATATTTATTAATTTGTAGTTAGAGAGGGTGGAGATAAGATTTGAAGACCAATGGCCTCCAACTGAAGTAAAGCAAATGCACCATACATCACAAAATTTCAAATTATGGAACGTGTTCTTGGATATCGCTTTGGCTATCAAAAAGGATGGGGTAAGAAGGCAAAAGGTTTATCAAGAGAGATGTCACATGCTTGTTCGCACAGGTTTTTATGTAGTGGACAAAACAATATAGAGATGGAGTATCTAGTAGTAAAACTTATAGATAAAATCTCAAGTATCGAAGAGGAAGCTTGCTAGCTCAAGAAGAATACTTTGTCACCTTCATCATCTACTTTTACAGAGACCTCTTAGTTACTTTTTGTTTTTTTAATAGTTGCATTTATATACATTTTGTCACTTTTGCAAATTGACTTGTGCAAGGTTTTATTTGTTTTTGTATGCATGCTACTTTTGAACATTATTGTTTTGTTGAATAAAGATATGAATCTCTCTTATTGTTGATTTTTTTATTTTATTAAATACATAAAATATTATAGAAAATAATTAATTTGTTTGCTATTATGAATTTTATGGATTTTTGTATCATTTTTAATAAGAAATTTGTCACTTTTAATATAAAATTTATTGTAACAAATATATTAGATTGGTTTTATTTCTGTTAACTTTTAGTTGCAATATATATATATATATTACTTACCAAACTAAAGTCGTAAGTTAAAAAAAAAAATTAGACTTTTACTTACGAAATTATTTTGTATGTAAATGTGTCAAATTTATAACCTTTTTTGAATTTTTGTTACAAAATAAACTTTTTTGCTTATGACATTTTTATCATAAGTATACTCAAAACTTTACTTACGATTATATTTTTGCAACTAATACAATTAATTATAGTCCTTTCCTCGCGACTTTGAACTCGTAACAATAACTACAGATATCGTAATTAAAAGTCTTACTTACGAAACCCTAACTTTTGCGTACGAAAATAATTCACAACTAAAAGTGCTTTCTATCGTAGTGATTCTTTTGGAAGAACCGGAGGACTCAACATATAAAAGAAGGAATAAAAATCCTATCAAAGTCTCAATGCATGGCTTTGGTTTAGAGTTGAGGTATTAGATGCCAAGGACATAGGAGAACAAGGGATGGGAGAAAGATGCACAAAAGTACACTTATCGTGTTGATTACCATGGTACAAATTATTGTTACCAAGGTACCACACTCGTCTTCTTCACTATTTCTAGGAATTCATTGTGGTTACCATAGTAATATCTCTATTTTCTATAATTTCGTCTAGTTACTGCAATAGCCTATTGTGGTAACATATCTATTCTCTTGTAACCCCCTTTGGTTACTATGGTAACTTACCGCGATTACTCGGTGATTCCCTTTGGTTATAATGGTAGCCTATTACGGTAGTGCCTTTGCACTTCTTGTTTCTTACTTATGCGTTTTGATTACTATAGTATTCCTTCCTTCTACTGTGTACACAGAAGAATACTATACTTAGGCTCATCTAAGATTATGTCCTTGGACATTATACGCCATATAGGGTAAGGAATTATTAGAGTATGGCTTAAAAGTGTTAGAAACACATGAATCACAAAGAAGTTTGAATCTTAATATTCAAGGTTGAAGACTCAAGGAAGCTTTAAATAACAACACAAGGACTAAGAAGAACTGAGCATAAGGTGGATATGATTTCTAGATTTTAACTTATTATTTTGATTTGAATAAATTGTGCATGCACGCTTGTTTAGTTTAGAGATATGCTATGAATATACATGTTATGCTTGATGAGAATATGCATGATTGAGTTATAAGATTAATGACTATGGCTCACATGACTTCAATAATGTGATACCATGACCATGCTATATGAATGATCAAATAATATGCCTATGATAAAGATAGAATAATGTTTACCATGCTCACATTTTATTTTATTGTTCTACATCTGGTTCCAATATGTTATGGTATGTCTTGCCACTAAGGAAAGATTAATGAAGATTATAAACCATACACGATGCGTGATGGCTTTCATCGTGAGTGTTCCAACCCAAACCTGACTTGTTGGTTATTTGATTTTTTGAATTGGAACTAAGAGTTTGGATTATTGACCGCACTTTCTCAATTAGTGAACTACTCATTTGGATTGACCTCGCTTCACGAAGAAGGGTTTGAGCATTTAAGTTCCCTAAATTTGAAACACTAAGGTGGATTCCTTTCAGTCTTAATGTTAACTAGTAAACAATTAACTATTTAAGTCACCTAATTTATAAAAGAGCTCGATATGTGTGTTTTATTTGATTGAAATAATGATTTAAATATTTGAGATGATCCATTAGGTTCTTTGAGCTCTCCCTTTCTTTTCTAACTTTTCAGGAAACCAGTGATTAGAGGCTTTATGGCTATTAGGAGTTTATCCTAGTTGTTATTTTAAAATTTACTTATTTCATTTCCTTGTTTTATTTTAAATTGGGCATGTTGGCCCCAATTTTTTCTTGTCAATTTTAAAGATGATTTTGATTTAAAGGTCATTGTATACTTTGACTTAAATATTAAATTATATTTCAAAGGTTAGTTGGTTTGTTTCATCTAAAGGATTTCAAATTATTTGAATATGTAATTTATGTGAGTTAGTGTGACTCAAGAAGCCTCATGGAATTGGGACACAAATAAAAAAATAAATAGAAAGAAAGAGAAAAGGTGATGTCTAGCCTCTGGGGTGACAATGATGATTGACATTTTGCATGTGACACTAACGTGTTGAATTGCTGACTCGAGGGCATTATGATAATTGCACCCTTTGAATAGAAACTAGTTGGGCCATAAGGAGGAGGCGGGGTGTTATAGCCTAGCAATGCGTTTTCTCTACAATTAATGCTTGATCAACTTAGCCAACATCAAGAAACATCAGGTGAACTATCATCGTTCAATAGTCTTAGAATGTGGGTTGTTATCTTAATTGTATGAAATTAAGTATGGTAATCATCAGGTATAAGTTAATCAAAATTAATAAATGATGGTTAACATTTCATCATGCTTGAATTCTCAAAATAATCTCACTTGCATAGTTTCCATATTTTACCTCATTTCATGATCTCAACTTCCACACTTCATTTCGATTCACATCATTAAATATTTCCAAAATTTTTTCTAGAATTTTCTAACACTATTTCATCTCTATTTAAGTTAAGTTATGGCTGACTATCCTTTCTCCTACAATGTTTCTTCTTTTATATAACTAATTTGTTAACTTGTTGGGAATGGAGTACTACGCTAAGTGTAACCAAAATTTTCAAAGTTGTTTGCCACTCCTTAAATTAATCTCAAAAATATCGAGACTAAGTTTTGAAACCTTTCTAGTCTCAAGTTTAGCTATTAGTTTTTGCTAACATGAATGACAACATATAACATAGAGTGCTTGATTTTGCTCCTAGGTTTAAGTCTAGCTAAGTTGTTCTCTTATTTTATGCAAACCTTTCAATTTTGGCCTCAAAATAGGGCACTCATGTTCCAGAATGTATCCGAAACAAGTCATAATTCATAATTTGTTTTTTGCATGTACAAAGTATCAACAAAACATCATGACTCATTTCTAAAAAACCTTCCAAATTTCTATCAACTTGTTTATTTTCAAAGTTCAAGCATGACCAGAGCTGAATCATGTTTTAATGTCAATGTCATTAACTTTGTACCATTTCGCACATTTTTTTCTCATGCGTCTTTATATTATGTATCCATTACAATGAATAATGCATGGTGTATCTCAGCATCAATCTATGCATGAGATCTAATGCTTTCACCTTCAGTAATTGCTCATATTCTTCTTGGAATTCCTTCAATTGTGGCTATTTGGAAATTATTTTCAACACTTGAGATTTTCAATTATGTGATACTATCCTCTTGCCTCTTCATTTTGCCACAAAGAACTTCTGAAGTCAATCTCTCAAACCTCAATGTTGGTGTAGAATTGATTAAGAACTTGTAAAAATTTTAGCGAAAATGGTAATCTAGAGAATTGTTTTTATATTTGTCGGGACCCCTTCCCTAGGCCAAAGGGCGACCCGACCGGCACGGCGGCTCAATGAACTGACTCATCGATTCGAGTTCTTCCCGCTGCCGTTAAGCCTTTCCAACCTCGACATCCATGCCACATCAGAGTAATCTAAACATCCATTTAATTAAAGTGTGAAAGTAAACGATACATTACATGTTGTCATGTTCCAAAAGTACAAAGGTACATAGTTCGACATTTAGAAGTTCAGGCTTACAACAAAAAAAAAATGACCGACCTATCGATAAAAACAAAAAGGGGATACAGGACTACACGAGAAACTAGCCTATCACAATGCCTTTCCCTCTATCAGCCACTGAGGAACGAGAAATGTTAGTAGAGTAGTGAGCCTAATATTCAACATGGCTCAGTGAGTAGGAAAACTAGTATATCATCTAACTAGTACTCCAAAAACCATGCATGTATGCATGAGTAGTAATGGAAAGCATGGTATGTAGTAAAACAGTTATAAATAATGCAACAGTTAAGGAAAAGTAATTTAAATATATGCAGCTCAAAATTATATCCAGACTAGGATTTAAATCATCAATAATACCCTATGGTCATCGCTCGAGCGGGTCATGAGTCAGGCATACCGGCCACTCAAGCGGATCAAGGGCTAGGTGCATTCATCGAACGCCCTAACCCTGTGTTCGGTCCTTAAGTGCCATGCTCGAGCAGGTCTGAGGCTAGGCGCACTGATCATATGCCCTAAACCCATCGCTCAGTCCTCGAGCCTAATCCAATCACATCGTGTACCCTGACCCTGCGCTCGGACCTCGAGCCTATGGTCTCACTATCGGTGTACGACTACATATATTTCAATCAACCATGTAGTTCAAACATATGAAACCATTCAATCGATGACAATTTTAATCATTTTTCATGCAAATAATACAGTTAAGATAACAACTAGGTCAAACTACTCACCTCGGGTCCCGTGCATCGATGTCCCCTCGACACTCGGCCCAATCCCGCGATATACGCTCAAATCTACATTATATTAACTCAATTTCAGTTCTTCATGAAATGTTATTTCATTTCGGTCCCACTACCCCTAGAAGGTCTTAGTCGACCCAACATTCGACTCGGTCAAACCTGGTCAACCAGTCAAACTTGGTCAACCTCGGTAAAACTCGATCACCTTAGTCAAAGTTGGCCATCATTGGTCAATATGGTCAAAACCAAGCCAATTGGGTCAAAATTCCCAATTTTTAATACTTAACCAATCCTATGCCTTATAGTTTAATTTGCGCAGAAAATTTTTCAATTTTCTTGCGATCAATCAAACTGTTCGATTTACGCAAAACTTTTCAAATTTTATTTAGACCCTTCAAATATTCACTAGAATTTTATATTTTTATTTTTGGATATCATTTGATATGATTTCCAGCTGAAATAACAGGAACCTTCAATTCTGGATTTTCCTTTCTATCTATAGAGTGGAGTTCCTGAATTTCCTGTGATAAATCCGACCGTTGGATTTGTATGAAAATTTTCAGATTTGATCTAAATCATTCAAATATTCCCAAGAATTTTGGTTTCAAATTTTCTGATCTGATTTTCTATGGTTTTTGAGTGGATTCATAGAGATGCTCAAATCTGGTCCTATTTGCTCTAACTGCGCAGCAGGATTTCACAATTTTTCTGCTGTCAATCCGTATATCGAATTTGCACAATATTTTCCAGTTTTGATCTTAACTTCCTAAGGTATCTCCATAATTTTATTTCATGAATTTTGGTCCTTGTTTAGTATGTTTTCCAAGGGTGATATCAGGAAAATTTTGGTTTTCCGGATTGAAAATGATAGACAGTCAAAAGGCAACTTATTTGACCCCTTTAGACTTATCTATTTGAGACAAAATTTTTACACAACATTCTTAGTTGTTTCATGAATGCATCCTCAAAAGTTCAGGCAAATCCGACATCTCTAAGTATTTTTAAAAATTCCTAACCAAGAGCACAAAATCACGGTATTTCTGCAGATTTTCAAAAAAAATTCTAAGTATCGGATTAGCATGTTCGGCAGCCTATTTCGACATCCTTTTTGACGTGGTTCGAGTTCTCATTAGCTATTCCTCATAACATATAAAATGAAGTAGACATAAAAAGCTTCGAAAAGAGCCATATTACCTGAAAATTAGAGTTCGGATGAGTGAGATATCGGCCTTGCAAAACTGGACGAACTCAATGGTTTGAATTTTCTGGGTTTCACAGTGATGAACAGTCCCTTTTCGACACCATTTTTGACATGTTTTAATAAGTCAGTTGGTATTTCTCATAAAATGAAAGGTTAAGTAGACATTATAAGCTTCAAAACAAGCTATGGTACCTTAAGATCGGAGTTCGGATGAATGAGTTATCAGCCTCGCAAGGTTGGACGAATTCATGGATCTGGTTTTTTTTTCTGGGTTCATTTGTGAGGAACAGCAACTTTTGCGGCAATTTTCATCTCAACAGGCCAGTGCTTCAATCCAACGGCTTGCACAAACTTGAAGAGGGAAATGAACTCTTTTCAAAGACACCAAGATCACTAAATTCTGAGCTCGGACGAGAAAGATATGAGGGATGAAAGGTAGCTCATTCAAACTGGTTTTCTGTACCAAAACCAGATTTTGTGATGTTTGGGAGGTGTTTTGCACGAATTAAAACGTGCCACGTGGCCAGAGGAATGGTCAGGCATGGAGGTTGATTGGCTGGAGTTCACGGGGTACAGGGGTGGCATGCCGACGACTCAACCGGTGGTCCAAAATCAGGTGCAAAACTGTCCTCCCCCATGCTTGTTGCAGGTAGTGGTTGAAGGAAAGGAGGAAGAAGAAGAAGAAGAGGGGAGAGGAGAGAAAGGGGAGGCGGGCTGGGCTGTGCGCCCAACCCAGCCTGCATGGGCCTGGGCAGTCCACGCCCATGTGCCTGGGCTGCCCAGTGCCCTCTTTTATTTTTTATTTTTTATTTTTTTTCATCCCCTTTTCTTTTATATATATATCTAAATTTTACATTTTTTTCTAAAATTGTTAAAATTACTAGTAAATCATTTTTTTATCAAATTTTCAATTATACACCTATTTTTATCATTTATCTAATTATTTTTATCAAAAATTCAATAATCACCCAAAAATTATATTTTTCATCCAAAAACTCTATTAATCATTCTAAAAATTCCACGATTATTCTGAAAATTCAACAATCAATCCCAAAAATCATTTTCCTCAAGAAATTACATTTTCCATATGATTTCATATATTTTCTCCCCAAAATTGCATTTTTTTCTCCAATTACTCTAATTTTCTTCAATAATTAATTCAAAATTGAGAAAATTGAGAAAAATCCATATATTTCTACTAAAATTCCAGAAAATTCATACATTAGGCTCGAAAATTTTTGTATATCAAATTATGGGTCGTCACAGCCTCCCCTCCTTATAAGAAATTTCGTCCTCGAAATTTACAATGATGTAGATAATAGAAGTCAAGAAGCAAAAATCATCAACTCAGGGTAATGTCGGATCATGAAATCCTCGCTCTCTCATGTATCCTGCTCAACACCATGAAACTTCCAGCGCACTCGTACCATAGGTATCTCCTTGTTGCGTAACTTCCTCACAGCTTGATCAATGATAGTCATAGGCATCTCATCGTATGAATAGTCCTCTCGCAACTCAATATGCCTCCAATCAATAACGTACGAGGGATCGGGGTGATACTTCCTCAACATCGAAACGTGAAACACGTTATGAACCCCCGATAGTTGTGGCGGTAAGGCCAGCTGATAAGCAACAGGGCCTATCCTCTCAAGGATCTCAAACGACCCAATATATCTCGGTGCGAGCTTTCTTGAAACCCCGAAGCATGTCTAGGCGAAATACGGAGGAGGACATGGTTACCAACCTCAAACTCAATGACCTTTCGTCGGTTATCTGCATAACTCTTTTGTCAGTCTTGAGCAGCCTTCAGCATCTGTCTGATTCTCTGTATCTTCTTATTCTGCTCTTGTATGAAGGCGGGGCCCAAGACTGCTCTATCACCTGTCTAGGACCAACAAGCAGGGGATCTACATGGCCTACCATACAACGCCTCAAAGGGTGTCATCCCGATGTTCGACTGGTAGCTGTTATTATAGGCAGACTCGCATAAGGCCAAATGATCCTCCCAGCTACCACCAAAATCTATAACGCAAGAGCGTAACATATCCTCCAAAATTTGGATCACTCGCTCAGACTGGCCATCAGTCTGTGGATGGAAAGCTGTGCTAAGGTTCACCCTCGTCCCCAATTGAGTCTGGAATGTCTGCCAAAATCGGGACGTGAACCTAGCGTCTCTGTCGGACACAGTAGATAAGGGTACCCCATGAAGCCTCATAATCTCTCTAATATAAAGACGGCTCAACCGTTCCACTGAATCCTTGGTACTCATAGCAAGAAAGTGGGCTGACTTCATCAAACGATCCACTACTACCCAAACAGCGGCATGTCTCCTCTGTGTACGGGGTAGTCTTGTGACAAAGTCCATGGTTATGTGTTCCCACGTCAACTCTGGTATAGATAAGGGCTGTAAGGATCCACCAGGTCTCTGGTGCTCAACCTTAACCTGCTGGCACGTATCACATCGCTGGATGAAGACTACTATGTCTCGCTTCATCCCGGGCCACCAATATGTGCGTTTAGCATCTTGGTACATCTTATTGGCACCCGGATGAACAACATATCTCGAACGATGTAGCTCCTCAAGCATACTACGTCTCAGGCCAACATCATCTGGTACCCATAGCCGTCCCCTGAATCTCAGTGCACCCTGCAAATCAAGTGACCACTCTCAATGAGAAGAGTCATCTGCCCAACCCCTGAACATATCATAAGCCGCATCATGAGGTTGTCCCTCCGTGATCTCCTGAACCTGAACCAGCTGGGCTGTAATCTGTGCACTGACCCTAGTCTTAGAGGATGACTCGCGGATACTCATAACTATGGCAAAGTCAATCATCCTCCACTCATGCGACATGTGTCTAGCCATGCAGGTAGTCTCAACCTGTTTTCGACTCAAAGCATCAGCCACTACGTTAGCCTTCCCCGGGTGGTACTCGATAGTAAAGACACAGTCCTTCAATAGTTTCATCCATCGCCTCTGTCTCATGTTCAGATCCTTCTGTGAGAACAAATATCTAAGGCTCTTGTGATCCGAATAGAGTGTAAAACGCTCTCCATAGAGGTAATGTCGCCATAT
>JAJIYU010005475.1:0-22266 GCA_030144865.1 Tinospora cordifolia
GATTTTAAAAACATACACACAATGAACATGCTAGAACTTTGAATAAGAAAAAGGGGTGTTTAAGAAATCACTTCCACCTTGTGTTGCTTTCTCCCCAAAGTTGAAGCAATGTTTCCCAAAGCTCAAACACCAAGAAGATCACCCAAAACCAATTCCCAAACCAATGAACTTCTCACACACAAGAGAGAAAAGAAAGTGAGAAAGGGAGCCAAGAAGAGGGCTTAGAGAACAAGATGACAATTCAACTCGTGTTTCTTGGGATGAGATGAATTGTGAGCATGGGGGGTGTTTATATAGAGTTCAAAGGAGTGGAGAATGGCAAGTTTGGGGTGTCATCTTGTGGGAAACTTGTCAATTCTTCAAAATTTCGTGCCTCCCAAGAATAGGAGATTAGCAAGAAATTTTTTGGAAATTTTTGGGAATTTAGAAACTGATTTTTCGAATTTTTGGAGTATTTAATCAATTTTTTTTGGATTTTTCGAATATTAATCCGGAGCAGCGGATCGGAGCCATCGGATTTTCCTCGTATCACGCATACGTACTCGGATCGGGCAGATTGCATCTGGACCGTTAGATTTTCCTCGGGTTTCGCACGCAAATCTCAGATTTATCAGAGCCTCAAATCTCAGCGCTCGAATCGTCTTCGAGCACATCACTCAGTTCGCGACCGACGGAACGCGACTTTCGGGACTTTCGGATGATCATCGGATGCTGCGTGCGGATCATGATCGCTATCAACGAATCTCATCTGAGCCGTGGGATGATCCTCGATGGTTGTGCATTCGCGATCTCCAACTGCTCTTTTGATCTGGCCCGTCCGATCTTTCTCGACCACCCTGTGCAGTCCGATTTTGCGATTAACGTTTTGCGCCTGTGATCTGGACCGTTGGATTGAAACGATCGATCGTGAGCCGTTCGATCTTGATGATATTCGATGCATCCGAGCGTTGTTTTGGTTTTGATCTGAGCCGTTGGATTATAGATCGTGATGATTACTCGATCCTGGCCGTTGGATGCAGTTTCTATTATCAAAATCAACTTCTAAAACTTCTATTATCCGAGTTTTGACAATTATCAACCCAATTTCACTTTCTAATTTGTGTAAACATTGATTTTTGCACAAATCATGTTATTTAGGGACTTACCATTATTTTTTTCCTTTCTAATTATTTAATATTGTATTTATTAGACATTTTTCTATTTCTTCAATATATTTAATGCCAATAATTTAATAATCTACATTTTCCATTTTCATGTATTGTTATTTATTTCATATTTCATTTTCAGATAATAATTTATGTAATTATAAATTAATATTTACATAATGTTTGATTTATTTTTAATAAATGCACGTACATTACAGTTTTCATTTAATTATCAAATTAAGGTCTTATTTGCCTATTTTATATTATATCTCCAACATATTTTATTTTTCATGTGCCAACCCACAATTTGTACCCAAAAATTTCTTAAAATCTTTGAAATTAATTTACTTAACTTATTTTATTTATTTTAAATTATTTGACAAAATTTTGGGGTATTACAACCTACCCTCCTTAAAAGAATTTCGTCCTCGAAATTATTATACATTTATTCGTGCGTCATTTCATTAGATATTTTTGGTAAATGGGTTGGTTTTAACTAATTTGATAGGCCTAAGGGCTTGAGTATTTGTAACTATTTTGGTGACTGCCTTTGTTATTTTCGAAGCTATATGGTTAAGGAATTTGGCTATCGTTTGCTAAATTTAGAAAAACTGTGTTTCATAAGTTGCATCTCCTGATCAAGACGATGTCTAACCGTTTGGTTGATTGTATTCCTATATGTTCCATAATAGGTCGTTTCATACATAACAGTCTCCCTGATTCTCAGCTGTTGATTTTCTGACCTTAGATCGGTTCTTAGGTAATGGTGGCTTCTCCAAATGATCAAATGAGTCACTTTGGTAGGGAATGCTTATCCTTCACTATTGGGTGACCTGCTTACTCTATCCATTCTAGGGTATACAGATCCTTTTGAATCTTAGGGTATTCTCAACATCTAACTTGAAGTCAGTATGCTTGTCCTATTCAATTTCCTCTATGTGAGTCATTTGTCTTGTCTTTCATTTAGGGTCATACCTAGCCCTAAGTTCTCAATCTATCTGAGGGTAAAAGTTTCTTTGTCACTTCCTGCCATACGGCAGGTTCTAGGGTTACTACTCAAGAGTTCTTAAGGAAAAATTTTCATTAATAGAGATAATTGGTACAAAACCTTATTTCAACTCAAAATTCATCAATGCGAACATGTAGCAATCTTAAACTAAAGGTCTTCCTACTACTACTCAGATTCAAAATTAGTTCATTTGTCCTAACATTGGACTATGAGGGATTCTACTGGGGGTCTTGATCTTCTAGAGCCAACATTTTAGCTTGGTTCTCACCATAATCCTTATTGTCTTGAGGCTGAGGAGCTTGGGTGGGTGTAGTCGAGCAGTTTCTTGCCAAATGACCCTTCTGTCTGCACACATAGCACAGTCCCTGCTTCCTCGCCTGTTCTTTTAGTTCATCTTCAATTTGGTGAGTTTGTTTCTTGCCTTCCTTTCCCATCTTTTGATCATTTTGTGGTTTCTTATTTTTATTCCTTACGGAACGTTTGAAGTGGATACCCTTTTTGATTGAATTAATCTCAACTGTCATTCCTTTGGGCATGGTTAGTCTTAAAGGTATGACTAGTTCATTAATTCTCATTCTTAGTTCATTCTGAACCTCAGGCTGTGACTGTAGAGTCCTCATCACTTGCTCGACTACCTGTCAAGTGATTTCTGCTATTATCTCTGGTGATAGGACGGAAGCTGCTACCACCTCTGCCATTTGGTCACTCTGATCAAGTGAATTGTGCCCTCTTGGATTCCTTCCATTATCTACAAGCCAAAGCCACGTTTGTATCCTATCATAGTAGTTTCAAATAGGACATTCATTTAGGGTACTCACCCATCTTTTCTTATCTTCGGGATACTAAGTGCTTTTCCAGACTTGAGAAATGGTCATCTTTTCTACATCGTATGTTGTGTTCGTTTCCTCAAGTTTTTGTTTCATTTGTACTATCATGACTCTAGATTCATGTCTCTAGGTTCTCGATTTGTTTAGTGGCCTAAAAGTTTTTCTTCTAGGTTCTTTTCATGCATGGGTACAGGATTTGGTTTCAAAGCAAATAAACATTATAACATGCATATCACAAAATCACGCTAGCACAGTGTTAGTTGCATAGCAAACTAACATTAGAATAGGCAAAATAATGCATTTTATAGGAAACAAGAGAAAATATAAGTAAAGAATTGCATAATTAACAATAATTGCATATAGTTAGGGATTTACATTGTTTAATGACTTTTAAGCTTTGTTTTCTATAGCTCTGATATTTTTCTATGAGAAAATGATGTCTGGGAAAGGAATTTGCATGTATTGCAGGATACAGGTTGAAACACACAGAAGAATGCATCAGAAGAAGGCATAAAAGAGATGGAATCAAGAGCAAATACCAGAAGACCACAATCCAAGAACGAAAGAACGCAGTAATAACTGAATAACAGAACTAGTCAATAATACACTGGTGAGCGCGGTCCTTAATCTGTGGACCACGGTCACCAGAATGTGGTATGCACAAAAACCTTACAGACTGGCGTGGACAGAATGCAAGAAATCTGGGTTTTTGACATCAAAAGGATGGACCGCGGTCACTCGATTTTATAGCAAGATTTTCATATTTTTTAGGTTTTTTAGTGCAGGACTATAAATAGAAGAGGGTAATTAGAGTCAAAATGGAGAGGAGATGGAAGAAGAAACACTGTGACGGCTATTAGGGCATGAAAGACTAGGTTTTTATTGAGTATTGAAGATTGTAAAATATATTCGAGTATGTATTGCTTCTTTGAATTTAATTTTATGATTTCCTTTGCATTCATGTCTAGCTAATCAGTTTTATTGTCTAGAATGTGATGTTCAAAGCATGGTTTGTAAAATCTAATTGTAGTTGCTGAGTTATAGATTCTATTCCTTCTTGTGTAGACTTAAAGCCTTATGTCTACTGGCCATAGATGTATTGAATTTAATCTTTTAGTCTATATCGGGAGAGAAGCATAAAAGATGGATATCACAATTTGGACTTAGACCAGTTGATTGATCGGGAGATAGTTAACCAATCTAGGGAGTTGCACAGGGATTGTTAAACTAAACACATAGATTGTTAAGTGAACGCCTCGGAAGAGGGTTTGACAAAACAAATCTAGTGAGTGTTGAAATACCTTGAGAAAGGATTTGAACCATTGATGTTATAACTCATAGATTAGCTAACTCATAACAACAACAAAGATTTACAAACTACGCAGTGAAATTCACTATCCTACACATGTTTATCTATTGAATTCTCCAAAATTTACTATTATCTTTGTTTAGATCAGTTTCCAGTATTGAAATTAATTCAACCAAATCCAATCTAGTCTTGATAAAACCGTGATCAATAGTAACTCTGGTATTCGAAATCAACAACAAGCCTTGTTCCCTGAGGATGATACCCGGTCTTACCGGTTATTACTACTGCGATCCCGTACACTTGCAGGGTTGTTAACACACAGCAAGGTCCCAAGCTTCCACCTAAGCTTTCAAGTTCAAGCATCACATACCACTCTACCCCTTCCACTTAGGCTTTCACTCAGAATAGAGCTGCACCCAAACAATTTTGCAAATGTCTCGATAACTAAGGTTCTCGAGCCCACTATACTCCACTGTCCCATACCAGTGAGCATAGAGAAACCCATTCTACCAGAGTTACAATCATTCACCACACATGGTCCATCATTCTCCAAGTCCAAGCTTCCTCCATACCCCCGAATTCCTATGCATCCCATACTACATAGAAACTGAAAGATACAGAAGCTTCCCGGTCTCGTGTCCTGATCAAACAATTTTCTATTTTCACACTAGTTCTTGTCTTTAGTCTATGCCTTAGAGATTTATGCTTTTGATCCACAATGCTACCCCTGGCTACACCATTTTCTACCTAAGGTCTTTTTTTTGGACCTAGGGTTCAATCTAGTTGACTCACAACCTCTGTCTAGTCAAGATACCATATTTGGCATCTTTTTCGACTTCTATTCACTTTCTTTTCCATTACAGGTGATCATTGACACTGCAGGAGTAGGTCAGCACACAGGTTGTCTTTTTGGGTAGTGGTTTCGCTAGGAGGTTGTCACAACTTTTGTTCAGTTTTATTTGAGTTTTATCGTTGTACCATTTTGTTGTAAATAATGTTTTAGTGTTTAAATTGAACTAGACATTTGTCCTCTTTTATCTTGAACCGTTTCACATGTAAATTATATATATTTTGGAACTTAGGCCCATTGGGTCATGTTTTATCTTCACACTATGCTTTTAAAAATGAATTCAAAATGTTATTTCGCTGCAAAGTATTTCACTTGCCAAATATGAATTCACTATGGATTTATGAATGAATTGAATTCTACTGCATATATTTTTAATGAATTTCACAACTACTGAAAGGAACGAGCATTTTGATGACCATTGCGCATTCTAGTTTCTGACTTCATAACCTACTTAAAAGAACGGTTTGAAACATGAGATTGAAAGAGAAAGGAAATGGAACCACGTGGCCTCCGGCTCTCGGCGAGCAGACAGATGACATGGCATCTCCCGCCGAACGAACGAACGGGCGCGCGTCGTCTCCCCGCGCGGCCCCACGACGAATTATCGCAACAGAGACAAAGACTGACACCGGGAACCGGGGTGTCACATCTATAGACTGATGGTCAATTTGAGAGAGTGATCCAGATTTTAGAGGATATGCTCGATACATGCGTTCTTGATTTTGGTGGTAGTTGGGAAGATCATTTGGCATTGTGTGAGTTTGCATATAATAACAGCTACCAAGCGAGTATTGACATGGCAGCATTTGATGCATTATATGGTCGACCTAGCCTATCGCCAGCTTGTTGGATTGAGGTTAGTGATATAGCAGTTTTGGGCCCTACTTTTGTACATGAGCAAAATGAGAAAATCCAACAGATTCATCAGAACATGAAGGCAGCTCAGGATCAACAGAAAAGTTAGGCAGATAACCAAAGAAAGATCCTTGAGTGTGACGTTGGTGATCATGTACTACTTCGAATTTCTCCTCGGAAGGGGTAGACTCGTTTTGGTGTTTCAGGAAAACTCACTCCAAGATACATTGGACCCTTCAAGATCCTTGAGTGGATTGGTCCTGTGGCTTACTAGTTGGCATTACCGCCTCAGCTAGTAGGAGTACATAATGTATTTCATGTGTCGATGTTGAGGAAGTACTACCCCGACCCCTCGCATGTGTTGGACTAGATACATGTTGAGTTATGAGAGGATTGTTCATATGATGAGGCTCTGGTAGCTATTATTGATCAGGCCATGAAGAAACTACACAACAAGGAGATACCGATGGTACATGTACGTTGGTAGTTTCATGGCATCGAGCAGGACACCTAGGATCGAAAAGACAACATGACGAGTCATTTCCCAGATATTATGAGAATCTCTTCTTGATCTTTTATTATTATAGTAAATTTTGAAGACGAAATTTATTCTAAGGAGGAGAAACTGTAATGACCCATATTTTTGAACATTGAGCGATGGGTTTGACATGTATTTTCATGTATTACTTAGTGAATTATAAATAAAAATACATGATTTTACGGGTATTGCATAATTTAATGTGTGAATTAAATAAAAATATGTTATTTTCATAAATGAAATTAATTAACATGGATATTAAAATAAAAAATGAAATAATTATTTAGTGGATAAAGTGGGTTGGAAAAAAAATGAATGAATAATGAAATAAATTAATTATTTAATAAATGTGTGGATAGTGTGGAGGAGAAATTATTTGATTCAATTGATTAATATTAATATGGTGAGATAAATGATTATTTGTTGGATAATGGGAAAATACAAATAACTAAATGTATTAAGTGGAAGTTAAGTTGAAAAAAATAAATGGAAATGAAAATGATGAATCAAATGATTTAATTCAAGTATATATATATATATAGTTATGTATGAATATATATAAAGAGGAGTATATTTAAATTAAATGGAAAAGATTTAGATGATGCTTTGTTGGAAAATGAAATTATATATATAAATATATGTTACATGATAATTGAGGTGGATGGATAATGTAAAAAAACAATAATAATAATAGAGATTATCTTGATGAGTTAGATTAAGATAATGCAAGAAAAAAAAAAGAAATAATATTAAAGAGATAATACTTCATGATGAGTCATGGATAATTGAAAAAGTAATAATAAGATAAGATAATATTAATGATGTACAAAGTAAGATAAAGATTATAACTTATCTTGCATTTATTGGATGGGATCCACCATAAAACCTTGCCTATATAAGAGTTGCTCATTTCCCTTTATTCTTCAATTCTCTCCTCAAGTTGTTCAGCCGTGGAATCAAAGAAAGAAAGAAAAAAAAGGGAGGGGAAGTAGGAAAAAGAAAAGAGGAAAGAAAAGAAAAAGAAAAAGAAAAAGAAAAAAAGAGAAAAAGCAAAAAAAGAAAAAAGAAAGAAAAGAGAAAAAGAGAAGTCGCACGCTTTTAAAAATCCGACACTTTAGGTAATGTACTTTTACCTCTTTTCAATTATGAATTATAATAAAAATTATGAATTTCAATTTTGTAGTATAGTTTCAATAAATGCATTAGTTTATTGTGTGACCCAAAATTAAGGTATATTTTTCCTAGAAATGAAACTATACAATATATATATATATATATTATTGTGTTTAGATTTATGAGTAGAGTACAGATATGTATATTATTTGTACTTTCGTAGACCCTAAAATATTATACGATAATTGGAAGTCAACACATAGGAGCTATATCCATTAATACTGAAATTTTAGTTGGCAGGTACTGAAATGTCCAGAACGAAACTCTGAATTCAATGACACTGGAATTAGGATTTTGGAAAGTCAATTGATATATTAAATTCACATTTATGCAATTTAAGGATTAATTAATAAATATAGAAAAAAATGTATATAGAGTAAAAATAATGTTAAATAATAAAAAAAAATGTTATATAAAATTTTATAACATTATGGAAAACTTATTAGGGAAATGTGTAACATAAGAAATAATACTTATGTATTGAACTGCCAAATTTATAAAATTGGCTAGTTATTGTATACCATAGGTGAGACATAGGTCGACAATACATATTTTTAATCTTTTGAGTCAATATTAAAGGTTTACTTGACCTTTTTAATCACATTGATCCTATAGATTAAATAGGTCAGCGAGGGTTAGGTTTAGATAAAGTTAACTACAATTGACCAAGTCAATCCTTTGGTTGACTAAGGACCATAAAGTTAGATTTGAGCCAAGTTTTATGTAGATATTAAAAAACTAAGTTCATCACGCAAGATCAAAAATCAGCAGGACGCGACCGATCACTAGAGGAACATCGGGAGATGAGCATACTTGTGAGTAATATTTTCTAATTTATCATTTAACTTGTTATTCTGTCATAAATGAAAAGTTCTTACATAGTGAAATGCATTTGCAATCTTTAAATGTGATTTAAATGAAAATGTGCACCGGATATCGAGGTCCGGGTGCGGGTTAGGGTATTGGATGTGGAAGAGCATTGAAAACGAGTGGCTATCGTACCCAGGGGTACAGTTGGGTCAGGTCTATCAATTGGGCTCGCCTAGAACATTGAAGACGACTGGTTGTCATACTCGCGGATACGGTCGGGCCAGGTTTATCAATTGGCTCCTTGTGATATGATATGAGTACACGCCTAACCATCACGTTTCACCCGCTTAAGTGGATTTATGTGTTTTCAGCATTAAAAAAATTTTCAAAATGGAAGGTGCACGACTGCATTATGGATTTAACATTCATTAATTGTTGCATTCATTCACATTATTATTATTATTGTGCATTTATACATGACATTGTTTTTCTAGAATTCTTATTCTAAGTTAAGATTAGGTTACATTACTCACTGAGTTGTTGTGAATAAAATTGGCTCACTACTCTAACATTTCAAGTTCTTCTGCTGCGAATAAAGGAAAGAAGGTGGTCATCACGTAGAGCATACCACATTTGTTTTGGTAGGTTTCCTCACGCGGTTTATTGTTCTGAAAGATAGTATAATGTATAGGAAGTGAGGAAAATATTATAGATATTTTGACTTAGACATTCTGCTACTGCTACATTTAGGAGACTGCATATATATATATATATATATATATATATATATATATATATATATAGTTAACTTTTGTCTAAAAAAAATTATTGTAATTATTTGTTCTAGTTGCTTTTGCATTTCTTATGATTACTATGATAGTGTTATGTATGGTATTGTTAAGAGGCATAACAGTGTTTTGGGTAAGCTCAGTTTGGGAATGCATGGGTTTGTCAAAACACTTTGCCGGTCGGTTCGTCCTTCTCCCTAGGGAAGGGGTCCCGACACAAACGTTCAAGTACACTGCAAAGCCATACCTATGGCATTCAGGTACGTTAAGCTCAGCCATACCCTTGGAATCCACTATCTTAGGAACAAATAATACTAAATAATCATTATTCATTTCCAAGAACTCTTAACTGAGTAATAAATTGTTAGAGCGGGGCTACCTACGATGCACCTCCAGTTGTTTACTGCAGGGATACTATAATGCACTTGGTGGCTACATACATTGCATCGACAATTGTAAAAATCCTTTTATCTTCTTTTAAGTTCTCAATCAATCAAGTAATGTCATACAACATACTATCCACAATGGTAGCATTCATAAATATATGGAGAATGGAGATGAAAGCCATGAAATGCAATAAGAGTGATAAATCTGGCACCAAGTGTATTTATTCAATTCAATTAAGCCAACAAAAACCAGAACATGCATATAAGAGATCTTGAAACTACCAAACAATCATGTTTCATATTAAAATCTAAATAATATAAGTGAATAAGGAAATCCCGCCGACTTGAGATTTTCTCGGATTTCCTTTACCTCCGTTCATCACTAGTATCCATTCCAAAAATATAAATCTACAATAAAAATCTATTATAGTAAATCTTTCTAGGTGTTAAATAAATTTAATTTTTTTGATCTCTGAAAATCCACACCCCCTAAACTTCGATATTTTTCCATCATTCATTCACATCTATATCAAAACAGAATATTTATAATCACAAATAAATATTTTAAGCAAATTCAAGTTTTTAGAAATCAAACCCCTTAGCTGTAGGCTCCAAAATGCCTTATTTCCTATTTCGGAGCTCTCTAATTAATTCAACATGTTCTTTGCATCTCTAAGAATTTAATTAATCTATTCAAATTCATAATAGTCTCAACATTAAATAAAATAAGCCTTTATAACTTACAACCTTCAACTTCAATTCCAGAATTCTAAAAAATGAGGATTGTTGCTTAAGTTTTGCGACGTTTCAAGCATTGAAACCCCCAAATCACACATTCGCAATTCATGAAATCGCGAACCTGCGTTGAGCGTAAACATGAATGCTTCCAATTTATTTATAGTTCACAGATTTCTAAATTAATAGACTTATACCTTTCCGCTTTCAAAGTTGGTTCTAAATACCTCTAAATCCCCTTCTTTCGTTCCCTTTGAAATTGATAATTGATGCCCTAAATATGTTACGTATCCAAAACCAGCATTCAATCTCTCAAAGTACAACAATAAAACTTCAAAATCACTCATTGGAAAGGAAATGAAACTCGCCATGTTCCAACACGTTCCTAACTAACGTTGAAACCCCTTTGCAACGTGTTCTTCACAAATCTGGTTTTGGAAATAAGTTGAAATGGTTTGAATGAGTTCAAAAGTCCTAGATCACGGCTGGAAAGGGTTAGAAATGAGGTTGGGATGGTTTGGTGAAAGTTTAGATGATGCCCTAGTGGTTGCGCGCACAGAACATGAACCAAATCTAGTTTTGCATTTTCTTCTTCTTTTTATCTTCCTTCGTCTTCTTCATCCAAACCCGCAGAACATAAATGCGCTCTTTTCTTCTTTCACAGCTGAATTTCGTTCTTCACTCGTCAAGCCCTAAAATGCACTAGCTTCTTCGTTCTTCTTTCTCCTTCGCACGAAATGCACCAGCTAGGGCTTCTTTTCCAGTTCCCGCATGAATGTAGTAGCAGCAACTGCATCTTCCCTTCTCCTTCCTCTGTTACTCACACACAAATGCAACAACATCTAGTTTTGATCCCTTCGCCCAAATCGCCCAACCGCGATGCTCTTCTTCTTTCTCTTCTTCACGGCTTCTAGGTTCTTTTTTTTCAATCAACTAATCTGTGATTTATTTCTCAAACCAATATTTGATTTTGAATCAACAAACATTTTATTTTGTTTCTCAAACCATAGGCTATGCATACATGTAAATAAAATATGATTTTAATTCATTTATTTCTTGATTAATTGATTTTATATTTGTGTTGTCGACGTACACGTGTGAGAGTAAATTCCATTCATTTTCTTTTTCGCAAGAGGCACGAACCTCATACCTACATATATTATTTTTATTATTAATTTCTCCCAAACATACCTTTCATTTTATATTTTTAACCTAAAGTTTACATCATATATATGTAATAAATATTTATTTTATTTCTTGATAGATTATTTTATATTTTTATTCTTAATTGCAATATATACGCATTCGTGAGATTTTGGAGTATTACAAGTAATTAGAATATTGCTTTGGAAATTAGAATATTACTGGTATGAGAATTTTAGAAATCTGATATTGCTTCTGTTGATATTGCTACTATTGTTCTGGAAACTAAATATCATGGAGCTGCTATTGTTTCTTAAATATGGAAAAGTTATATATTAACTTGATATACTACATACTATTTTTGAAATCTAAAATATTGCTGCTAGTGATTTTTAAAAAACAAAATATTGCATTTTGCTATATAACACTGCATGCTGAATATTTTTTTAAAAAAACTAAATTTTGTTAGTCGTTGTTATTAGAATCTAGTTATGTTAAAATGGAAATAGTGCATTGTAACACCTCAAAATTTTGCAAACGTGGACACGTCGCGAGCGAATAATAAATAAAATATAAATTATAGAAATGAGAATTTAAATAAAATAACAAAAAGAAAATTAATAATAGAATAAATAATAGTTTTTACGAAAAATAAATAATAAATAAATAAGAACTTTTACAATAAAATAAAAAGGTATAGGTCTTAGAATTTATAATGTTTTAGGAAAAATAATAAATAAATGAAATATTCGTTGTTAAAAATATTGGTAGATCAAAAATTAAAGATTGATTTGGAAAAATAAAAATAAATGAAATATTGATTGATTTAAATTTTTAGTGGATTAAAATTTTAAATTGCTTGAAAATGAAAAATTGATATGGATTGATGGAAATATATATATATATATATATATATATATATATATATATATATATATATAGATTGATTGAAAATAATAATAATAATAATAATAACTAAAATTTTAGATTTTGAGCAAAAAAAATGAAAACTTAGAAACTAAGATTAGAAAAAAAAAACAAATGACACACACACACAATCTGGAAATCTTTGGAGAATCGCTGCTCAACCGATTAAGGAAAAAAAAGAACAAAAAGAACAAAAGAGAAGACGAAATTTGGGAATGGAAAGAAGAAACCAGAAAAATCTGGTTTGGACGGTGGAAGACAAGATCTGGAACATGAACAAGAAACCGGAAAATTTTGGTTGGGGTGTTTGTGAGCATTGAAGAGAAGAATCGAAGAAGAGAGGAAAGTTTGAAGCTTGGAATAAAAACTTTCTAGGTTTGGGACGTTGAAACAGCGCAAAAATCTGGGTTTTTGATGGCACAAATTGGTTGAAGAGCAAGAGCTAAGACTTGATTTCATTGGTTATTTGCAGCTGGTGCTTATGGTTGGAATTAGAGCTGCTGGTGCAATTTTTTGATGAAGAAGACGAACATGAAAGTGAAGATGAAGAGCAAAACCAGCTAAAGGTGCAATCTCGTTTTTGTAATATGGCTGGTTGTGTGTGCATGATTTGGGGTGTAAAGAACAGGGGAGATGTAACACCCCAACCCCCATATCCTTAAGCAATGTACATTTGCCACCATTCTCTTGACAGTAATCTTAACAAACGGCAGGTCGGGTCGGTGCTACATTACAAGTGACACACACTTGTTCTTTTCTTTTCAATATCTCGTGCCTTTGTATAAAATTCAAGAATACAAAATTTTCAATAAAATCAAGGCAATTTAAAAGAGATAAAGAAATTCAAACTATTTTATTCACAATAGAAATTGAAAGTACTAAACTCTTCAAAAAGAACTGATAGTTACAGTGAAAGACTTCAAAATACTTTTCAGTAGAAAAACATAAAAACTTTGGGCAACATGCCCTAAAAATTCTAAAAAAATATAATACTGTAGACACTTTCTAAGAAACTATCTATATTCAACTGTTCCATGGGTTCATGTTCCTGAAAAATAAGAAAAGAAGAGTGAGCACATAGCCTAGTGGATCCTTTTCGAACAACCATCGTTCATATTCAAACTCATAACACAATCATAATTCAAACACTTGCAATCATTAGGCGTTTCAAACAAAAATTTGTTTAAGTCAAGTCTCATACCAAAAGGGCTTTTAATCCCTTGATGCTCTTAACTAAGTAAATAGGGCCCACTCGGCATCAACCCGTTAGTGGCATGTGTCTACATCAACCTGTTACACATGGTGACCCACTAGTGGTACACGACCCTCAAGTACTTAGGTCTGAAAACCATATGACCTAACTCATATGAAAAGAACATCCATAGTGTTGCCATGACCACTATGATGGTACGTGGTTATTATCTCCATCGTCTTAGATTAATTCTCATATCATGATCTCATAAAATAAACTTCAAAATATGGAATCAACTAAAATTCAAAATATACACCGTCAATTCATGAATCACTCATAAAACATGCATCATACTTTAATTTAAAGGCCTAAGCATGATACTAACATGACATGGATGATATGATTGCTCAAACATGAATCAAAACTGAAATACTAAAATAAATATTTAAAATTCTAGAACTAAAGTTGAAAATCTTTGAATTCAGTGAAAAACACACAACAATGAGCATGCCATGAATTTAAATAAGAACAGAAGGGTGTTCTAGAAATCACTTCTACCTTGTGATGCTTTCTTCCGAAATTTTGGTAGCAATTCCCCCCACGTACTAATGCTAATAAAGATCGCCCAATTTAATTCCCCAATTCGAGAGCTTCTCACACACAAGAAGGAAAGATGGGAAGAGGTGCCAAGAAGAAGGCTTAAAGAAAACAAGAGGAGAATTCAACTCTTATTTTTGGGAATGAATGAAATTGAGAGCCTAGGAGGGTTTATAAAGGTTTTCAAAGGGAGAAAATTAGAAAGTTTTGTATTCTTTGAATACAACACTCTAATTCTCCTTAATTTCGTACTTTCTAATTTTTGGAGCAAAATGAGTATTTTTTGAATTTTAAAAATAGTTTTTGGAATTTAGAAACTATTTTTCAGAATTTTTGAATTTTTTTCATATTTTTCTTTATTTTTCGGTAATTTTCGTATTTTAAATTTTGAATTTTATTTGGGTCGTTGATTGATCTCAGATCAATCAACAAAAATCAGAGTCTTCGAATCTGGACCGTTGGATTTTCCTCGAGCGCATCAACGATCGCGATCATTTCGAAACAACTTTGATCTGGACCGTCGCATGATCCTCGAGCGCAACTCTATTCGCGATCTAATCAACGCGGCTTTGATTTGAACCGTCCGATGATCCTCGAGCGCAGCACAATTTCGCGATCGACTACTCGGCTTTGATCTCGACCATTGGATGATCCTCGATCACAGTGTGCGGATCTGATTTCGCGATCAATGAATTCGCTTCTGGCCACACGATCATCCTCAAGTTTCGTATATGGATATCTGGCTGTTGGATTTTGATGATCCAGTGTACCCAGGCGTTCGTTTTGGTTTTAATCCCATTAGTTGGATTTTGGCATATTGTTTTTGGACCGTAGGATGTATTTTAAGTTTATTTTTTTTATTTTTCACCCGTATTTCTTGCTTTCTTTTCAAATTTTTGTCAAATCTCGATCCCGATTGACTTTCTAATCCTGTTTTCATCAAAAATTGCACATATCCTTGTATTTTTGGCTATAATATCTCATAATATACATTATATTCATATATTTTCTTCTAAAAATCTACTAAATTGATTTTTATTCCTCATTTGGGTAAACTATGACTTGCCAAAATTCACATTCGTCAATTCTGTATAATTTTCTAAGTAAAAATTGAAATTTCATATGAATTTTTCAAGATGTTACAGGAGATGGCTGATTTTGGGCGTTGTTGGGTTGTGATCCATTTTGGAGGGTCAACAAGAAAAAGAAAACTAGAAAATTTCTAGTTTTCTAGCCGTGATTTGGTTTTCTAATGGCTAATGGTTGTTCGTTGTTGTTGTTCACAATTTTGATAGTTGTGATGATGGAACAAAGAACAAGTGAGTGTTGGTCGTGGTTGCCGTGATTTTTGGTTTGGGCGGACTGAAAGTGGATGAACAAAGAAGATGAAAACCAGCAATGGTGTTCATGATGTTGGTGCGTTCATGCTGCTAGTACATCATGGAAAATGTTAGTCGTGCTGATTTTGTGATTTGGGGGATGCTAGTAATGCGTTGAAGAAGAGGATTGACAGATTTGGTGTTGTTGAACATGTTCTATGTTGCTAGAAATTAATTCGAACATGCTTGAGTTTTTGGACATGGATTGAATTCGTTGAACGTGAATTAAATCTCTGGTGTGTGGATTGTTGACGTTGATACACTATTGGTATGCTACTGTTGTGTTTGCATGAAGAAGAAATTGGCAACAGTTGCGATCTGCGCGAAAAGCGATGTGCAACAAAGGGCCTTCGTCGTTGGGCGTCGCTTGCATGAAGAAGACAAAGAAAGATATTAAAATTTGATTTATTTTATTTTTATTTTAATTACTTAAATTTTTTGATCTTGAACTAAAATTAGTTTAGAAAAAAAATATTATTATTCAAACTTTCTAATTTATTTTAAACGCTTAAAAATTTAAAAAGAGAAGTTCAATACTTTAGAAACCCAAATTAAAAAAAGGTTTCCCCTATTAAAATTCTAATTTACTTAGGAATAATTTTTTATATAATAGATGAGGAATAATATCATAAGATAAAAAAAATCTAATTATTTGAATTGGTTGAAAACTGAAGAAAATAAACCCCTAGAAGTTTAAAATTTAATAATTCAAATTAGTTGAAAACATGAAAAATAAACCTTTAAAAGTTTAAAATTTTTTATAAAAAAAGAATAAAATTTTAGGCCCTGAACTAAATTTATAACATTTAAAAGTTTTATTTTGTTCTTAACAAATTTATTTATGGTATGTATAAATTATTTAAATTTGTGGAGATTCTTAAGTGATAAGATAGAAATTCGAGACTTACTTCAAATATTATATATAAAAATCTTATTTTGAGTGAAATAAGATTTATTGAACATAAGTTATTTATTTTTAAAATCAAATTTAAGTTTTAATGCTTTTAAATTATCTATTCAACACTAAATAAATTATTAGGAATTGATGAATCGTAGAAGCTTAGAAATCAATTATTAAAGTTTTTAATGACAGATTAAGAAATTCAAAGAACTTAGAAATTGTTTTATTTTAATTATATGAAATTCTAGAATTTAAGAATAACCCGAAATTAGTTTAAGATTAATATTTAAACTTTATGATCAATTTAGAAATTATTTAAGCTTAGTAATATTTTGAATAAGATTAAATATAAACTAGAAACTTAGAAAGTTTTGTTGATTGTTAAATTTTAGATTCTTACAATCTTAGCGTACTAAATAGCTCAGAGAAAAGCAAGGGAGCCCTAAAAATCTACGAAATCAAGTGGGCGTGATTTCATTGCTCTTACGTATTATAAGAATTTAAAATTCAAAGCATTTGTTTGAATAGTTTTAGGTTACTAGAATTTTGTTATGAAATTGATTGAACTTGTTTGGCGTTCTTGGATGATAGTGCGATGATTTATTTCAATTTACACATTATTTATTTATGGCATGCATTAATAGGAAAACATGTATTAAGATTTCATTATTTACTCATGTGAATAGCCTGTATTATTTGATTTATTTTCTATTGTATTGTGTGATGCTTCGAGTGATTAAATTTGATTGTTAAACTAAAAATAAGACGAATGATTATTAAGAATCCACGTATCGGTGCGATCGACAAGCCTGAAGCAGATCGAGGTGGTATCTCCTATATGCCACTGCTTGAGATTGGCTAGCTACAAGGCGGATTATAGGTATTCTCAACCTGGAGTTGCCTGCGACGGCTCGAAGTCTTTGGGAGATGGTACAAGCTGTAGTAAGTACACTCTCTTAGACTATGATACTGAGATATGACTAATTTTATATTGTACTTGAGGCTTTCTACGATTACGATTAGATTAGATCACAGGGAATACCGAGAGGCATCTCAACCCTTTTCTGGTCTCAGACTTCGACCAAAACTAAATGAATGTTTGAAACACCTAATATTTGGAAGTGTTTGTAATGTTTTGGATTTTGGTCTATATAATGCGTGTGATGTGTAAGAATGATCCACTGGCTTTCAAACTCACTCCCATTTCATTTTTCAGGAACATTTGGATATAGTGCACAGCAATCTATGTTAGGGGACTCACACTTTTGATTGAACACCTCATGGGGGAGGTCGTTTGGGACATGAGGCTTTAGAGGTTGTATCTTATTTATTTCATTGTAACCGAATTGCACGTATAATTTTCATTTGAAATTTAATTTCACTATTTTATATGTAATCATTTTGGTTTTGAATTTTAAATGATTAAATCAGTGTAAGATGATTTTGATGTTTTCATCCATTGTCGCATTTATTCTGATGAATTTTCATTAATTGTAACATGAATTTCGGTGAACACAGAGAAAGGTTATTTTGATCTTTTGTTTTGTGCAATATGTATTTCCAGGTATTTATCTGAGAACTATTTATTGTAAACTTGATTTTGAAGAAAAAGATTCTAACAGAAAGAACATTTTTAGCAGCATTCCGATTCTCAACAGGCAACGACCCATAACACGTGACAAGAAATCCGATTGAGAGTTGGAGTGTTACATGCATATCCTTTATTCATCGTTGAACCACATTTTAAATCACAGGGAATGTTTCTGAAATTATTGTTAACTGCATATAGTGTTTTATGTTTATGGAAATCAACTGGCTATGTTTTTGAAAACTAGATGAACCATTAAAATTTTGAATTTGGTATATTTTTATTTGCATTAGGATTCAGAAAAGGAAATATGCTTTTCTTTCAAAAGATTTTTGAAACTGCAAGTCTCTGTTTATTTAAAATTTCTTATCGAGAATCATTCATATTCCCAAAATCTGATTTTCAGTAACTATCTGATTACAGAAAATGATTTTTTTTTTACCAACGGTCACCTTTCTTAAAACCTGCAATTTCTAGTATTTCTCAAAATGGAATCTTGAAATCTTATGCAAAAATTATAGTATGCACGTAATAAATGAAAAAGGAAAGAGCAGAAGATCATTGTTGTTATTGGAAAGAAACAAATTTCTAGAAATCTGTCATCTTGTCAACTGTGGTCATATTATCTCACACAGTACGTCGCACAGTTTGCCTAGGAAAATGCCTAGAATATATTTTTGCTATGGAAAGTCTTCTAACTAAAGTCTATTTATACAGAGGCAATTGAAGCTTTCATTATCGCTCGAAGCTACAAAGAAAACATCATTTATATATGTGGAAGTCATTGTATTGAGTATTGAAAGCTAAAATCTTTATTCTTGTTTTACTGAGTGATTACAAAGGCGTTATACTCTTTGCAGTTTGTGTGTTTGCAGAGTTTGACAGCGTTCTTCTAGACGAGATGAGCTCTTTGTGTTTCGTGTGCATAGAGTGTTGCTGTAGAATGTTGAACTAGCTGTAAGTATTGCAAAGTGTAGCATCGGTGTTGTGGTCTTCGTGTTAGTCCAGTTGCAATAGTTGTATGGTATGGTGTATATTGCAAAGTATGGCATCGGTGTTGTGTTCATTGTGTTAGTCCAGTTACAATAGTTGTATGGTTTATTCATAGTAACATTCTTTATCTAAGCGAAGCCCCACAAATGTAGGCTTGTTGGCTAAACTGCGTGAACAACTTTTGTGTACCATTTCCCTTACTTCATTGCTTTTTTTATTGCTGCACAATGTTATCTATTCTATTTACTAATCGCACAAAAGTTTTTGATTGATTGCTAATTGATTATGTGACTCTAGAACTAACAATTGGTATTAGAGCGAGTTACCTTTCTTCTTGAAGCCTTAACTTGGCAGGTTAGATCTGCTACAGAAATGAGTCACTCCACTATTGTCAAATATCATCCCAAGGAAGGTGGTTCTATCACTAGACCCCTACTTCTTGAGGAAGGAAACTATAACTACTGGAAGACCAAGATGCGTATCTTTATTCAATCATTGGACAAATTTGCTTGGAGAGTTGTCGAAGATGGCTGGATAGCACCAATATCAAAACTAAATGGTCTAAGGAAGAAAGAATGTTATTCCTTACGTTACAAACTTGAAGGTTCTCAACACCATTTTCAATGCAGTTGACACAAAAAAATTCAAGTTGATATTTATGTATGAATCTGCTAAAGCACCTGGGATACTTTACAAACAGTACATGAAGGAACCAATATTGTGCGCATATCTAAACTCCAACTGCTGACATCTCAATTAGAGCTTTTGAAGATGGAAGATGATGAAAACATATCAAGGTTCAATAGTAAATTGCACAATATTGCCAATCAAGCTTTCCAACTAGGAAAGAAATACTCAGACGAAAAACTTGTAAGAAAAGCGTTGAGATCCCTACCCCCAAGATTTGCAACAAAAGTTGCAGCTCTTGAAGAAGCCAAGGATATGACTAAAATGAGGTTTGATGAACTCATGGGATCATTACAGACATATGAAATGATTTTTTCAAATAAGAAATCAGACAAAGGCATTGCTCTTCAAGTAGAAATAAACATGATGGACAAAGAAAACAAGATTGCAATGACAAAAAAGAACCTTTCTAGATTCTTAAAAACATATGGAAAACAGAACTTTGTACTTAAGAACAAATTTGACAGCAAGAGATCCATGAAGGAGTTTCCCAAAACTGATAACAGAACTAGGAACATCAAGTGCCATGAGTGTGGAGACTTAGGACACTTTCAGGTTGAATGCGCTAACATGATGAAGAAGAAACAACATAACATCACGATGAGTAATGAATCTGATGACAGTCAACATGAAGATGAAGGGATCTCAAGCAACTTTGTTGCTTTCACTACTCCTATTAGAAATACCACCATAAAATCTGCTACAACTGCAACTTATTCTAATTCTGATAGTGATGATGACGAGGTAAGCTTGGATGAGTTTAGAAAAACTTATAAACTAATGTATGAAAAATGATTGCAGGTTGGGATACAGAATAGAGAACTCGAAGAATAGGTTTTCAGGATGAAGGAAATTGTCAAAGTCCTACAAGATGCAAAATCAAAGAGAAGGAGAAAATGATAGGCGAACTGACCAACAAGATGGATGCTACAGAACAAATGTTGCAGCGCCTTAGTACAGGGAAGGCAAAGTTGAATGAGATTATTGACATGGGGCAAAGCTCTTATGATCGAAGGGGTCTTGGATACACAGCAAAAACAAGCACAAGAATCAGTTCAAAAATGGATACACTACAGAAACAAGGATTAAAAACTAACACAAGAACACAAAAGTAACAGCCAAAGTTGCACTTGCTTCTACTACAACATTAAAGGACACAAGTGGACCCAATGCTACAAATTACGAAGAAGGTTTCAGTAAGGACATCATTCTATCTCAAAGAAAGAACCACGAATTGTACAGAAATGGTTTCGAAAATTAGATAGTGTTTTCACAATGGGCAATAGCAACAATCAACACTTCGACAGTGGGTGTTCGAAACATATGACAGGAAACAATTGCTAGCATCTTACTATGTACGGGAAGATGGTGTAATACCCTAAATTCTCTATATTCAATTAAATGAAATTTATTATTTATTCTATGAAATTTGGGTGCAAAATGAAACCAAGCTTATTTCAAGGCTAAATTTGGCAAGTTTCAAAACTCTCATTTAGTGCCCCTTAGGGACCCAAAACAACTTAAAATGAAGTAAGGTGACATGAATCAACCTCAATGGGATGTTTCCATTATTTGAATCCATACAAAATGATCCTATGTACCATGCAAATAATTCAGTACACTCACATATATAAGGTGTCACCATGGTTAGAAATCAAGAGAAAGTGATCCCATGTACCAAAGAAAATGATAAAGTATTCCATTCACCCTTATGGACATCTGCACCCATGTGCGTGTGTGTGTGGGTGTATGCACACATGTGACAAATCTTATTAGAAGTTTCTAAAACATAAATGGTACTCACTTACAAATCCTAGCCCTCCCTTGCTGGCCACACAAACTGTAACACCCCGGAGTTTTTAAACACACACAACTCGAAAATGAATTTTAAAAATTATGAAATAAATGTAAAAATGTGTGAAAACATGTTTTAAATGACTATTATATGATATAGTATGAAAATAAAATAAGTTTAGATGATTAAAACTAGGAAAAATGTTAAAAAACACATGCAAACAGTGGGCACCATGCTGGTGACCGCGATCACCAGAGAAGGACCGCGGTCAACAGTGCAAAATCTCAAAAAAAAATTAGGTCACCGTGGTGACCGCGGTCTGTAAAGTGCCGACCGCGGTCATTACGCGAAATTTAAGCCGTTTTGAGCCCTAAATTCGTCATTTCAAGCACAGAAAGTTACTGAGTTGAGCCAGAATTCCAGAGAGGCGATCCAGAGCTGATTCAAGGAGAAAGTAAAGATCTAAGGTAGGAATCTGAACTTTTAAATCGTCTAAGTTTCAATTCTATCGATTTATTCAGATTCTGAATAGAAAATAAGGGTTTCTAAGGGTTTTGATTGCATAAAATGATCCGGAGCCCTATGAGTTCAGATCTTCCTTCTAAACTGACAGATTATCGATCTAGAACTGAATTCTGG
>JAJIYU010005476.1:0-22222 GCA_030144865.1 Tinospora cordifolia
GACTCAAAAGGCAGGTGGTAGTAAGAGAAGGAAACCAGAATCTGTCATCCCAAAGTTCCTCATCGGCAATGAAGTTCATTGTTGTGCGTACCCATGATGAGACTCCATGGAAAATCATCGAATAATCCATCGGACGCATGCTGAAGAGAGCGATCCACATCAGGAAACTAGATGTGGCCAAAGGTATGCTGTTCTGCCATGAAAACGAGGAGGCTCGAATCATAAGGGCGGAGAAATATAAAACTCTTCTAGGAGGGTTTTATATTGATGAATGGTTGGAGGAGTTGGCATATCTAGGAGCGAAGGTAGCATGCCGGAGCAGCTGGATGAGAGTCGAAGGTATCACTCCGAATAATTGGAATATCTTCACCTTCAACAAAATCGGCGAAGCATGTGGGGGTCTATTGGAGATAGCAAGTATAACAAGCTCAAGCTCATCCATGGAGATGGCCTTTTTTCGCCTACGTGGACACGACTCAGGTTTCCTGCCAAAGGATTTTGATATCTATGACGAATGGGGAATCCAAGAGCTCCGGTTAGTAGAAATTGAACGAAATTGGGGAATTGAGATTAAAGAACTTAGACACCAGATTTTGGAGAAGTTTGCAGGCAATCATCAGAGAAGATGGTTGGAGCCGGGACGGTGGAGGTTCGGCGGCCGGAGAAGCAAAGAGGTGGTGCTGTCCAGCGGTGACGAAGAGGATGAAGACGCTGACGTGGAAGACCAGGTGGCAGAGCATGAGGACGAAGAATTCGGCGAGATGGATACATGAGTCAGGGAATATCATCATGGCGGATCAAAGGCCAATAGACACTTGACACACAGCGCCGTAGCTAAGAGAGCATTAAATGCAAAGAAAGACCATAGCTTTGGCGGTCAAAGTTTATCCGCCCAGTTTCAAAATCACGAAGGTGGAACAAAGACAATGGGCCAGGAAAGAAGAGCCCACGACAATTACTGGACCGGAATGGAAGAATCCAACAGGAGTGGGCCACGAAAGGGAAACTACACAGGCGGGCCCAGCAAAGGAGTTTCAAGAGACGGGCCTGAGACACAATTGAATGAAGAAGGGCCCAATAAGGATGGAAAAGAAATTGTGGGCCCGAAAAACGTAAGTCGGGATCATAGAGGCAAAATGGACAAACCAACGGTCCAGGTCTACAGAAGGGTAAAAAACAAACAGACCCGAGACAAACAAGGCCTGTTGGCCTAGTGGGAAGCCCGAAACGAGGGACGGGACTTGGACTCAGATACGGATTCAAACTTTTACGGACATATGACGGTGAGCGACCAAGAGAGGGTGCCGGTGACACCTAATTCGAATGGAGAGCACACCAGTCTGCAAGGAGCTGAACACGGGATGTACAAGAAGCAGGCCAAGGTGCGCTATCCTTCCTTAAGCTCTTCTTCTTTCTCTTCTCTCTCCACCTCTTCCTCTATGAGCAACTTTGAATCAGAATACTCAAGCTACATATCTCCGACAAGTACTGGAAGTCATGATAGTGGGAGTCATACTGTTAAAGAGATGTTAGACCACATAGGAGAATCAGCAGAGGAGGAGAAGGAAATGCTTGCCACATAGCACCAAAATATGAAGAAAGAGGAAGAACAGGTGAAAGAGTATGAGAGAGTAAAGGAGTTCTTGCAGGCCATAAAGATTCAACTAGTGGCGGTGCAGTAATGGAGAGCAAGACTCCCTGGGTGTTGTCTGTTTCCGTGAAGATTCTAAGTTGGAACATTAGAGGTTGTGGTTCGAAGGAAAAGAGGAGAGCAATTCGGCAAACTATAGGGGCTGCCCAGGTGGACCTCATTTGCCTGCAGGAGACGAAAAAAGAGAAAATGGACCTTTCCTTGGTCTCTGAGTTGTGGAAAAAAAGATTTGTTGAATGGATAGAGCTCCCAGCAAATGGATTGGCAGGAGGGATAATAGTCATGTGGGACCACCGCAACATGTCAGTGGAAACAGTGTGGGAAGGAGTTCATTTTATAACAATTGTGATCACCACAGGAGATATGGAAAGATGGTGGTACACAACAGTGTATGGCCCTTGTGACGATAGAGTTAGAGAAGACTATCTGTTAGAAATTGCTGCAACTTCCTCGCTTATTAATGGACCATGGTGTATAGGGGGTGATTTCAACATGGTTAGACATATGGAGGAAAAGAAGAATTGCCAATTCATGAAAGGCATTATGCGAAGCTTTGATGATTGGGTCCATGACATGCAGCTCCACGAACCAGAATGAAGAAACTTGGCTTTCACTTGGAGTAGTGGAAGAGCAAGTCCGGCCATGTCCAAACTGGAGAGGTTCCTTTGCAATACCAAGTGGGCAGAATGTTTTAGAAGCCAGAGAGTGTGGGGTATGCAGAGGATTACCTCAGACCACTGGCCCCTAATTCTTGACACTGAGGAAGCCAAATGGGGACCGGCTCCCTTTAGGTTCGAGAATGCGTGGCTTCAAATTCCAAAAGTTAGAGACTTAATCCAAAAAGAATGGGAGAATGAATCTGTCAGAGGATGGGCACGGTATAAGTTTTTGATGAAACTTCAAAATCTGAAAACAAAACTGAAGGAGTGGAGAGCCAGACAAGACATAGGTGACCAGGCTGTGTTGAAGGACCTGATGAAAACCTTGGAAGTACTGGACAAGAAATTAGAAATGGAAGAGAGTCCAGCCTTGTGGGAGGAACGCCACCAGTTGATTGGAGATATAACAGTTATGGAAAATAAGCAGCAAAGAAAGTGTCGTCAACAAGCAAAGCTGAAATGGGCCAAGGAAGGGGATGTAAACACAAAGTTCTTTCAAAGAACATTCTCCTTACGAAAATCTAAGGCTATCACCACAAAATTAGAAGACCAAGAAGGCAACTTGATAGAATAAGCGGAAGACATTCAAAATATGATCATTAATTACTATGATCAGATGTTCCAAGATAAGTCTGATGGCAGATGGGAAGTGGAAGGCCTCCAATGGAACCAACTTTCTGAGGAAGACAATGCATGGTTGGAAAGAACTTTTGAAGAAGAAGAAATAAGAGAAGCTGTCTTTAGCTGTGATGGCAACAAAGCCCTGGGGCCCGACGGATTCACTATGCATTTCTTCCAGAAGGAGTGAGATATCCTCAAGAAGGATATCTGTGAAGTTATGGCAGAATTTCATAAAGATGTAGTAGTAAATAGAAGAGTTAATGAGACCTACATTTGTCTCATCCCTAAGAAGTTTAATTCCATGAAGGTGTCTGATTTCAGACCTATTAGTTTGGTCACAAGCCTATATAAGATATTGTCCAAGACCCTAGCTAACAGATTAAAGATGGTTCTGCCAAAGATCATAAGTGAGCATCAAATGACGTTTGTCAAGGACGGACAAATCATTGATGCAATTCTAATTGCCAATGAAGTAGTTGAGGAGCATAGTGTTAAGGGCAAAGAGGGTCTATTGCTCAAAGTCGACTTTGCCAAGGCCTACGATTCAGTTAAGTGGAGCTTCCTGAATTTTACCCTTAAAAAGCAAGGCTTTGGAGAAAAATGGAGAAGCTGGATTCAAGGCTTCCTCAAGACAGCCAATTATTCAATTTTCATCAATGGTAGACCTAGGGGTAAGATTAACAGCCAAAGAGGCTTACGGCAAGGGGATCCACTATCCCCATTTTTGTTTACTATAGTCGCTGAGGCCTTCACCCGTGTATTAGAGAAAGCAAGCAGGGAAGGATTGATACGAGGACTGATGGTAGGAAAGGATAACATTCCGCTAGTTCACCTGTTATTTGTGGATGACTGCCTAATCTTCATGCAGAATACTAGAACAGAAATTCAAGCGGTTCAGAGTGCCTTGAGAACTTTCTGCTTACTGTTGGGCCTGAAAATGAATGGGAACAAGAGTCAGCTACTGGGAATAAACTCTAAAGAAGATGAAACTAGGAATATAGCAGAAGGGATAGATGTGGGACGAGGGGAATGGCCTCTCATGTACCTTGGGATGCCTTTGGGAGGTAATCCTTTCAAAATTGACTTTTGGGATCCTGTCATCCAAACTATTAGAAGACGGATTGCGGGATGGAAAAAGAGCTATCTATCCAGAGGAGGCAGATTACTCCTTCTGAAATTAGTCCTAAAGGCACTTCCGACTATTATTTATCCATTTTCAAGATTCATAAGAAGGTTGCTGCAATTATTGAGAGGCAGATGAGGGAATTCCTAGGGAAGCAGGAGAAAAATGAGAAAGGTCATAACCCTGTTAATTGGAAACAGGTTTGTAAAGCTGTTAAAGACGGAGGCCTTGGCATTGGTGACATTCTTAAAAGAAGTGAAGCTCTAAGATCCAAGTGGCTATGGAGAATGATGGAAAGCCCAAAAACCTTTTGGGTCACCATAGTGAAAAGTATTCACGGTTCTCGAGCCTTTGGAAAAGAAGCAGCTGTTAACAAAAAGTGCAGCCACAGAGCACCATGGAAGGACATTCATAGCCTTTACGACTAGTTTAGGACCCACATATGCTGGAAAATTGGAAATGGAGAGCATGTGAGGTTTTGGGATTATCGATGGTGTGGTCAAGAGCCCCTTAGGACGCCTTTCCCAGGATACACAGCATGTACCTAAGAAAAGAGGGGTCGGTGGCAAATTTTAGAACAAGGACCCAAGCAGATAACATAACTCAATGGGGATGGAACTTGTATCTGCCAAGGAACATAGCTGATCACCATGTCGAGGAGCTTGGAGAACTCCTAAGCCGGCTGAACAGCTTCACCCCAATTGACACTGAAAGGGAGGATAAACCGTGTTGGTTAGGGGAAGGAACCAAGTCATTTTCAGTGAGATCAGCTATGGAGAAAATAACAAATCAGGTTTCAGAGCATGCAACGTTGGTGACAGATTTTGTTTGGAAAACCAAGGCTCCCTTAAAAGCTAAATTCCTAATGTGGTTGATCAGTCTCAACAAACTTAAGACTAATGAAAACCTCTAACGGATCCTTCCCAATCATTCTTTACAGCCCTCTATATGTATTCTATGCAGGGAAAAGGAGGAGTCCACCAAACATTTGCTCGAGGACTGCAAAGTAACAGAGAATATTTGGCGGCAATGGAACAAGCAACACAATTCCATTTGCCCCCTTGAAGCTGAAAACTGGTTCCATATCCCAGACCAGGTTAGGAGAGCACACATAAGCCAGTAGTGGAAGGTCATTTTGGCGGCTGTTTGGTACATAATCTGGGAGGAACGGAATAGAAGATTGTTTTTGAATGCAGAATGATCGGATAGCATGATATGGGAGAGATCCAACCTTCTGTTTGCCAGCTGGATCTCTACATCTAAGTTAGGGATAGGATATAGCTTTTCGGATTAGTTATGTAATGGGGGTTCAATCCTCCAATGTTTTAATTTCAGACTGTATGCGCCATGAGAACTAAGTCCAAATATCTCATCCGACCCTTTTGTAACTTACTTAATGTATGCTATTAATACACATAGTTTCTGTTTAAAAAAAAAAAATTCCTTCTTGATTTCCACCACCTGCATGATTGGGAATTGATGACACCATCTGCACCAATCCTCTTTGGATAATGAGGAACTTCAAAGTCCAATAGACTCTAGATGTTGCTTATAGAGGAAAGACCAAGATGGAGGTATAGACATATTTGAGAATCTTTTTGGCAGTATCTCCCTGTTGTTCATCTTTTTAACGGCAACGGGTCGTGCCAAAAATTTAACCATTAATTATACTTGGGGCCTTCCAAAATGAGATTGTGATATATTAGGATCATCTTGATTAGTGGCACGAAAGGATTTAGTTGTGAAATTGCCCGAAGGATCTCAAGGCCAAAGGATTTTGTTGTCATCCTTGGATGATAACTCTACCTCCTACTCCCCCTAAGAAAGAAATTTCTTCCTAGATGCAGGTCCCACCCTTGTTAAATTTCTTACCTTGAAGTATTTATTCTAAATGTTGATATGTTGTGAAACAAAAGTGTTGGTAAAGGTTCATGAATAGGTTTTGAACGGCATGTTTTCCACATCATAAGTCCTTCCAAAATTGTATTGAGTTCTGATTCCCAATTTTAAGTTCATTTAGACTAAATTGGTTGGGTAGTCACGAGATATGAATTTCTAGGGGCTCCTAAATGTCACTCTACTTGCTAACCCAACAACCCTTGCAATTGTCTTGAGGTTCATGCCTGGATGTGTGTCGCCTTTCCCCATAAGTGATTCCACTCATGTAGAAATCTTCAAAGCCATCGCCAACTAGTGCTTTACTCTTGTTGAAACTATTCAACACCCAAAACCTTCAAGTTCAATCTTCTTTTGTGCAATACTCAAGGCTATGAGGTGGAATCCCTTCAGCATATCATCATTCTCCCATACATAATCCCTAGTTAGCTTCTTAATTGGATGAGTCACCTTCATAAGTACCTTGAAGATTGAAAGTAGTATGTAGGAAGAACATCCTGACAAGTTTAACTAGGGTCAATCGTCCACCATTAGATAGAAATCTTCTCTTTCACTATTATGTCTCCTTGGCACCATAGGGATTATAAGCGTCCAAAAATGAAGCTTAGCAAGATTACCTTGTAAAGTCATTCTGAAGTACTTCATCAGCACATAACAGGTAGACCTCTCAGCATGCTTTGCCATGTCCACTGACCACTCTTTCTGTACTCTCCCTCCAAAAGGACAAATATATTTTTAAGGACGAACTCATCTCAGAGATTTTTCTCTCAAAGGGCCAATAAAATTTGCCTTTTTGTATTCCCTTGTAACCCTCACTTGAGAATGCTTTTATCTTAGATAGTAGAATTCTGCTTGTTTGTTATATTAGTTGTGAGAACTTGATAATTCATAATCTTTCTTTGTAATATTACTCCGTAAAATGTTAATAATGTTTGCACTTTGCAATCAACACATCTGGTGGATCATTGTTTCTCAAAAACGTAAAAGTAACTTATACTTGTTTCATATGTTTCTTTGTTTATCAAAGGCAATATATTTCTCAAGAAACTTAGTTTTTTCCTTAAATTTTTATTTTTTTAAATAAAAGAAACACACCTTTCCTCACAGTGCTTATGTGTTACACATTTTTAAACCTTACTTATGGTATATAAATTTCCTGTTAAAAATATTAGTTATAAGCAATGAAGAATCCACTAACCTTTCCAATGAATGAATCAAACAATAATATCTTTTACCAACAGTGGGTTACATGATGATTTGTGGCATTTTTGTTCGTTACAGGTCTACATGCACGCCACCAGTACTTACCATCTCCTTCTCTCTGCCTTTTTATACTTTATTTTTTATTTTTTCCAAAAGATCAAGAGAGCAGTTGGATGGGAAGAATTTCTGTACAATTGAGGACATGGACACTTTTTTATTAGGTTTTGGCTTCAAGCTATTGTACAACATTTATGCACTGTGCAGCGGGGTTTGCGAAAAGTTACTCACTGAAATATGCCAACTAAAGAAAAAGTTTTTCCTAGTAGCATCTCCAACCAATGCCATATTGGCGTTGGTTTATTTTATTTTATTTTATTTTATTTTTTGCTTTGTTGTTTTCTGTCTGTTTTTTGTTTTCTTTTTAATTGTAATTATTTGATTTAATTAAATATTATCTTTTTTACTATTTTTATTATTAAATTAAATTAAAATTTTAATTATTTAAACTCTTTCCAGTTGTTTTTATTTACTATTTATATTATCTTTTTTACTATTTTGTTGTTTATTTTTGCTTTTTTTTACTTATTTTAATTCTTTATTTTTAATAAATATGTTTGAATATATTTGTTAAAAAAATTAAAAAATTAAAAAAATATATTTGTTAATTTAATATTTTCTTGTATTTTTTATATATTAAAAAATTTAAAACTACAAAATTGATACTATGGGATGGGTAGGATAATAATCAATTAATTACTGATTAATTAATAATTATTTATTAATTGTTTAAATTTTGTAATTTATTATTTGTTATTTACTTATTAATTAATCATTAAATGTAATATTAAGTAAATATGTGAAATAGAATTTATGCATGAAAATATACATTTTAAGAAAAGAGTAAAAAAGAATATAAAAAAGAAATATAAAGGAATATGTTGATAATCTTTATTTTGAAGTGAAAAATGGAGTAAATAGGTTGGAGAATAAGTTATTGTTTGGTGTTGAAGTAATTTCAAAATGGAGTGAGAGTTGAAGATGCTCTAAATATATAGGTGGCTTCCTAGGCAAAATAATATACTTTTTCATGTTATATGACTTTTCTTGAGTTTTTTTTTTTTTTTTTATTATTTTTTTTTGAGGGCATAGTTTTAATAAATATTTTTTAATTATTATGTAACTTTGCCTGAGGTTTTAACATGGACCTTATCCAGGTATGGGAAATCGATGAATGCAAGCATAAACCTGGTTCTGTGATTCACACAATGGGTTGGCCATTGGATAGCAAGACATATGGGGGATCCTTTCTGTACCACATGAAAGATAGACAGGTATCTTCATGTTCTTCATGTTCTTTTCCTTCTTAATTTGTGACTTCCCCTGTTCTTCTCTTGCTTGGTTTTGTGTATTGTGCTTGGATTAGGCACTGCATACTTTTCTTTCTTATCCTGTACTTGCATATCTTTTTGTCTTTCTCTTTTTATGTTTTCCTCTGATGTCAATGACCAGCTACTTTTTGTCACATGATTAACATAACTACCCGGCAGCACAGGGTAGCAGATCATTTTACATTTTCCATAAATATCACAATAGTACAATTTTAGATGCTCGTGCACATTGATATCTTTGACTGCAAAAGCAAACTTTTGACAGATACAATTGGCCAAAGATTCTATGGTTTTCTTTTAATGATCATCTACACAAGTCAGATGTTGACAGAAATAATGCTCACCTGGGGGCTATTCAATCGGAATTATTGTCTTACACAACTGCAAGTATTATAACCTTTAAGTGCATGAGGAAACTAGTACTTATATTGCTTCCCCATGTGTTGTACTAAATAATTCTCACTAATAAGATTTGCACCTTCTTGTTGAATTTTGGCGATGATAAGTTTTCAGCCAGTCACATTGGTTGATAGCCTCAGCTGTTAGTTGGATAGATATTATCGTGGCTCATATTTATGCCCAACGCCATGATATGTGGTCCAGGTCCTATCCCTTCTTGCTATATATATGCTCTTATACTAGCGAACACAAGTACTTTTATATAATTAACATTTTCTTTCTAAATAGTGGAGTGAATTTTTAATCAAGTTTCTAAAGCATGTCCATGTTTATTTTTTGCCTTGGTTTTCCAAGATTGTCAAAATCACTTTGGATGATTGAGAAAAACCTCATATTTATGTAATTTTTTATTTGGCTTTTCAGATTTTGTTTTCTGTTCTATTAAACTGCTATTGTGTTATAGTATATCTATGCATATTTGCTTATTTTTCTATATTTGTGTGCATGTTTATTTGCTAGTAATGATGCTTAGCATGGTTTGTGATTATTTCGGATTTCAGGTCTCCATTGGCCTTGTGGTTGCATTGAACTATCAGAACCCTTTTTTGAGCCCATACGAGGAATTCCAGGTATATTAAACTCCTCAGTATTTTTTTTCTAGAATCACCATCATTCATCACTAACATTTATATGGACTAAACCTAATTCCTTGAAATACACAAATCCTGCATGGTGTTATTATTTCACAGGCAGTTCCCATTCTATTGAGAAGCATCAATAATTCTCAATAATTGGAATCATCGACTACAAACATTTTACTTGCCACCTTTTATACATAGGATGAATTTAATTATACAGTTTTACAGCTTGGCAACTATGTTTACACATCTCTTCAATTGCTATCTGCTTATGGCATAATGTGGAAACTGTCAAGGAATAAGGAATTCAAAGTGCCTGCAACCAAATTTGGAGATGGCAATTGTTCTCATGGGGCTTCAAAGAATTTCTGAATCTTCATGCAGGCTTATAATGGCATTACTCTATTCTTAGGTTACTTTTGGTAAAGCCAGTGGAAGGTCCTTAACTTTTCTTCATTTACCTAGGGGTGTCTTTATAGAGTCAATATCTTTTTCCTTCAACTTGAAGAAAATAAAAAAAAAGAAGAAAGAAATTGAAGCATTACCATCATAATATTAATCTAAAACTTGAATGAAGCTTGGGGCAATTTAAATATTCAATAGGTTATTTAGGCTGTGTTTGATATGCAATTTAAAAACAGTTTTAGAATATATATATATATATATATATATGTGTGTGTGTGTGTGTGTGTGTGTGTGTTTGATATGCATGATTTCATTTATCGTTGATATTTACTTTTGAAAAATATGTTTGGTATCATATTCTAAAATGCTGTTAAATTTGTAAAACAAAGAGAACTTGTTTGGTTGTCAAAATGTTTAACACAAACAAAAGGCATGTGTAGGTCCCACCAATTACAAATCATTAAAAAAAAATCATTAATTGGTCTATGTTTTCTAAAAATAACCCTTTTTCTTAACTTCATTTTAGATCGTTTTTTTAGTCTCAACTAACCAAACAAATTTTCAGAAGTTTTTTTTTTTCACTTTTTTGTTCTTACAGACAGACAATTAATTTTAAAAATGATGCCAAATGTAGCCTCACCATAATGTTGCTGCTCCAAAGTGCATTTGTCAGGGTACACACATAGACACACACAGACATCACTCACTCACACACACATACACAGAGGCATACAGACACACAGAGAGAGTAAGTCTGAGACCCTTTAGTGGTTTAGCAGATGACCAGTAGGTGTGACTTGGTGTATTGCAGTTTGGTTGGATTTGTGAGTTTCCAGAGTCTTGTGACAGTGGAATGAGTGAGACTTGATGGCGCTAGTGTTCAGCTTGAATCTGAATCTCACTGTTTGGGATGAGAAATGAAGCAGTCATTAGTTGTAAATTTTCCTTTTCTTTTTCTTTTCTTTTACTTGATAGATGCTTACCTTTACTATTGCTTTTCTTTTTCTTAGAAACATAAATATGTATTTGAATTATAGAAAAAGAAATAAGAGAGACCACAAGGATGATATATCCCAGCGGAATTACAAGCTTGCCAAGTATTGTTCCCGTCCCGTTGTGCATCCACTTAACCTAGGGATGGTTTACAGGAGCAGATCCAACCTGCAAACAGAACAAGGGTCTTTTTTCATAGGTTGCTTTTTCTACTGTAGTGATCACTAAATATTCAATCGTTTCTTTCCTCCTGTATACAAGACCAAATAGCAAACTGAATACAGACGGAATACCTTTTGAGATGACCAAGTAGCTTTTATTAGTTGTATATAGATAGGAAACTGAGTAAGAGAAAGCTTATAACCATATGTGTTATGATAATAATACCTTCAATAAATACATAGTTACAAGGATTATATAGTTATTTTCCGGCATTTTTCTGGAAGAAAGTATCTTTTATAAATACTTCAAGATTATTTGTTGCCTCTACATAAATAACATGATTGTCTGCATGAAAATGATATTCCCTTGAAAAAAGGTTGCTTCATCTTCCTAGCGATTATACTTCTTCACAAGGCGTCATTATACTTAATCTAAGAAATGATTTACTGTCAATTTTCTCCTGTGTCCTTTATTTTATGTCTGTAATTCCCTTCTAAATACCCTTGCATTAATAGCTTTTTCATTGCAACAGTTTTTTTTTTCTTTTTTCTTTTTTTTTTTTTGTTGGAAAGAAAGATATGTATATTTTTTATTTATAAGAGTGGAAAGCTGAAGGTTCAAAGATTGGGATGAGATTTCCCAACAACAACAAAACAAAAGGAAAAATATCTATAGCCCACAAATACAAATTGGAAGATCAACTCCTAATGTGATTCTCTAACCTAATACAAATATAAATGTGATTCTCTAACCTAATACAAATTGGAAGATCAACTCCTAACCCATTCCACCCAAGTATATCTTTTAGAAAGTTTTGGTACAAAAATCCATGATTCAAAGAGAGATACTGATTTGTCCCAAATCCTAATCGTATTATAAGACAGTTAAAGTTGAAATTTTATTGATCAAATGTCATCTTTGTTACATTCATTAAATGTACTTTGTCCAACATTAAAAGATGTACTTTTCTAAATTAGGATGCTTAAGAATAAGTTTAATATCTTTGGGATGTTAATCATTCACCTCTTGTGTAGTTCTGGAAGTCCAACTGTCCTAGCTCTTTGATTGTTTGTTTAATTCTGGTAGAAACTCAAACACCATCCTGCTATCAAGCCACTTCTGGAAGGTGGAACTGTTCTTCAATATGGTGCTCGCACTTTAAATGAAGGAGGTTTTCAGGTGTGTATCAAAAATCCCTTGTGAGCCTTTTTTGCACTAAGATCAGATATGGAAAGGCAAGAGACAACCTTTTATCATCAATGGGGAACCTAGTCTAATGGATCTCTCATGCCAAAGATAATTTATTAATTTTTTTATGCACTTGAAGAAATATGGCAGGGTTGCAACAAATAGATCAATTGTTTAGACATTCCAGGAGCATCATTCATGTCTGCATCTTTACATGATTTCCGTTTCTCTGTTTGTTATACTCTTCTTAATTGGTCATTATATATCCAATGAATATGATGCTAGTTAAATTTCAGTCTATTCCACATCCAGTGTTCCCTGGTGGAGCAATTATTGGCTGCTCAGTTGGCTTTTTAAATGTGCCAAAAATAAAGGGGACGCATACTGCAATGAAATCAGGTAGTGATTTTTTTTTTTTTTTTTGTCCTCTGTGAATTCTTTGACCTTAATGTCATTTTATCGTTGCGACAATAGTTCTGTGCTCTCTTGTAAGAAATAATATAAAGAATAGATTTTGACTAAATATTGTATAAAAAGAAATTTGTTTAGTAGATGATCATAACATCCACAATACTTTCTTTTTTCTCTATTTATCCTTTGGTTTCTAACATACACTTTCATGATAAAGTTTATTGAGGCAAGACATCACCTAGGCATTGAATAGGGTATCACCTAGGAACTTTGCTAAGCATGTGTTATGCTTTTTTGGCTCCTTTGTATTGCATACTGCAATATTTGAGGACTTGAGAAGTATGCTTGAGCACCCAAGATCCTTGGATAAATTGGAGTACCATGTATCTGGTTGCTCCATTGGTACAGGGGATTTAGGACTTGAGTACAGTCATATGAAATTTAGCTTCAATCACAGATAATTGCTGTTGATAAGAACTCTGTCTTGTGAAAAATCTAAGTTAGGATTGATGTTTATTATCCACAGTAGAGGTTATCAATTTCGTTTGAAGTTTTTCTTGATTATTCAGAAATTTTTGCTTCCTTCCGTTTATATGTTATTTTTCATTTACATGAACTCGACAAATAAATATTTTAAAATTTGCAAAACTTTATGAAATTCTGGGCAATGATGAAGAATTTTAATTTCTTGTTCCTCATGAATTTTTGTTGTAAGTTATGATTCAGCCAAATGTTCAAATGTAACAATTCATGTTCTCACAGTAATCCTAGTATGCAATAGGTGAGTTATCCAGTGGTAGGTGAACCTTGTGTGAGCTAATGGAGTGGTGCCAATATATAGATTTCATGAGTTATTTTTCATTTGATACAAATCTACTAATTAGGTTTCTCTAATGACTTAATGACTTCTGTAAATGTATGATAGGAATGCTGGCTGCAGAAGCTGCCTTTGATGTAGTTCATGATGGCAACAGTATGGAAGCATATTGGGAAAACTTAAAGAAGTCATGGATATGGGAAGAGCTTCATAGAGCTCGAAATTACCGTCCAGTAAATGATTATAATTATTTTCCCACCATTTTTTTTTGTTTCATCATTATTTATTGTTGCTGTTCTTGTACCATTCTTTAATACAGATTGTAAATATGAAAATAAACCTCTCTGAATCAGAAGCTTACTCCATAGGAAATTCATAAAATTTTCTGGAATTACTTTGAAGAAAAATCCATGGAATTGGATGCATCAGAGTAGCATTATCCTATATATATGCATTACCCTATCAAATATGTCTTCCCTGATGTGCTGTCCAGTTAATTTGCTTTTTCAGGAATTTTGTAAATCCTCTAAGTGCCTTCATCATGGATAGTTTGATTGGCTAGTTCTTCTAGGTTTTTATATACAGTCCATGTTCTCAGTTTGTGTATAATTCATTAACAAACTTGATCACAGAACTAATAAGTTTTTTGAGATACTACCAATCTTGAGAGCACCCATCAATCACATTATCTGTTGTCCACAGATAGATGGAACCGTGGATCTATGGTGATTTGGAGTAGACTGTGTGGGAAGGGAATCAGAGTTCTCTAAGAGATTTGATCTCTTTATATTTTTGTTTCCATAGTTTTCTCCACTTATATCAAATCTTATATTGCAGGCATTTGAGCACGGGCTGATTCCAGGCTTGGCTTTTTCTGCATTGGAACAGTATATTCTTGCTGTCTTCACATTAATTATTTTACCATTACTTTTTATGGCCTGAGACAACATAGAGTACATAAACTAAATTTACTGCCTTCTTTTCTTTGATAATTTCATTCTTATAGTTCTTTTGTGCTTTGCAGCTATGTTTTGAAGGGTAGAGCACCTGTGACTCTAAAGCATGGTAAACCTGATCATGAAGCAACAGATGTAAGAACTTGTAGTATTTATTATGTTCTTTTAAGTCATAAATCTTGTGTCGGTTGTGTGGCATATCCTATCTCCTACTTTGAAGAACTTGTCCTGCAATCTGCAGTTTTTATTTATTTTCCAATCCTTTATCCACTTTGGCGTAAACACATTCTTAAATCTTAAGTAGTTACCCAAATAATAGTTTGTATGTATTTCTCATGTGACAGTTAATCATATAGTTGTAAAAAGAAGCAATATTCCCTTATTTAATTGATAGAACTGATTAGGATCTCTGGTTTTGATTACCATGCCAGTGCTATTGCTGGCCCATGACGTACTGAGAGAATGATTTTGAAGCCGTGACATTAAGCTGGACCTCAAACTAAGTTCAAGTGAACCAACTTATTCCTTCAGTTTCTGTCTGTGCATGTGTGCACATGTGTGTGTGTGTGTGTGTGTGTGTGTGTGTGTGTGTGTGTGTGTGTGTGTGTGTGTGTGTGTTTCGCCAACCACAATCATTGGAATTGGATGAAGAGGACTGTGCTTCATTATTTGCATGACAATCAAAAATGCATATAACCATATTGTTTCACACTTCCACTTGAAACCTAAGCCATCTTTATACCTTTGTGTCATGTTAGCATACAGCTGACAAATGCTTTCTCCTCTTGGCAGCCAGCAAGGTTACATTCTCCAATTCAATATGCAAAACCTGATGGATTGGTGTCATTTGATGTGCCTACCTCTTTATACAGGTGATTGCAAGTGATTTGCATTTTGTTTTTCTGTTTTCTTTGTGTTGAATTGCTGGCCCTCGTGTGACAAGCTAGGAGGATTGGTTAGGATAACTATATGTAGGTAAGATCTGCATGCATAAAATTGGAACTGCAATCACCAGTACAAACCTTGATTTAGCTGATTGATGCAAAGCCATGATGTATCGCATTCCCTTGAGAAATGGAAGAAAAACTGCTGATAGTTGTGATTCAGGAGAAAGCAGAATGGTTGTCTTTCTTCTTGATATATCCAAATGGAAATGAAAGGGTTTTGTTTGAAGCATTTGATCTATGTTTAATTATTTTCCCATGTCTCTTTCTTTTTCTTGTTTATGGTATTCATTTTCTTTTCTTTTTTTTTCATGCAGAAGCAATACAAACCATGAGCATGATCAACCTGCTCATCTTCGTTTAAGGGACCCAACGGTACCTGAAATTGTAAACTTGCCAGAATATGCTGGACCAGAGACACGCTACTGTCCTGCACGTGTATATGAGTAATGTCAATCACATTTCTTTATTGGTCTTTATTGTAATTTATTTGGTAGATTATTTGACATCCTTCATGTTTGAGATTTAGATATGTCTCAGATGAGAATGGACAAATGAAGCTGCATATCAATGCTCAAAACTGCCTCCACTGCAAAGTAATTTCTCTATTATCCTGAGCTTCAAGCTGCTCTTCAGAATTTCAAATTGACTAATATCATGTCTTTGAACTGAGCCAATGAGACTGCTCTTTCAAATTTTCTGATGTCCTCTTCACCATTTGTTTATGCAAGGCAACAGGCTGGTCAATGATTCTTAGTATCAAATTTCTGTATTTTCACTCAGAAAGGTCTTTGTTGAATGTGTCCACATGACTTGATCAATCTGCAGTCATTATGGTCCTACATCCAAGTGTGTTTGATTGTTCAAGTTCATCTTGATTCATAGCATAATCACAACTCGGTCTACACGAGTCATATCATAACTACACTTAGGGTGATCTTTTCTATAGTTTTATTTGTGTGTTCCTTTTTAATACTAACAACAACTATAATAATAAAGTGTTGCAGTAGCTATCCTCATATTTTTCATTTGAACTCATAATTTAAAAAATTATGCAGGCTTGTGATATCAAAGACCCGAAACAAAACATTGAGTGGACAGTACCAGAAGGAGGTGGTGGTCCTGGGTATTCAATCATGTAGATTTTTCCGGCAGTTGCTATGTATGTTTCTTACTCTCCTTTATTTTATCTGTTTGCATGATAGACATGCTTTTATGATACATAATGATTCTTGTTCTCTCTTACTAATCAAGAATGGCAAAGAAATGAAATGAAAAAAAAAAAAAATCCGGACCTCACATATTGCCTACTTCCCTTGGAAATTAACAGTTCAATGATGAAATTAAACTCTCCGTTGTGACATTCATTCATGCCATCATTAATATAGGTTTTATGGTATTTTGTTTTTTTTTTTCTGTTGTTCACATATATAATTTAACTTGTATTGTGCTTTTCATGGTACAACACTTGTGTCAAGCTTCCCCATCCCCACCAAAAGATTTTCTTCTTGTTGTTAAATAAAAAGGAAGAAGAAAGACAGAAATGATTGCAATTATTGGTAATTAGGTAATTGACCGCCTGACTGGTATTGCTTTCTTTAGGTTATCAAACTTGCTTTCCATAAAATCTTATGTATCTTAAAACATCTTCACCTGAAAATATTTTTTTTTAAAGGAAACTATTAAATTATATTAATAAAGATAGAGAATACATATACTGCCAGAGGAGATATCTGGACAGTGCAACCCATTACAAAACCAATTATAGGATTGAATGATATTTTTTCTGTTATATAACCAGTCTCCAAACTTATAGCCTTTTTCCAGTTTTGTTATAGAGATCTAAGTTGAAGACAAAATATTGGATCTTTCCCAAACAAGCCATTCTGATTTACTTTTGTACAAAAAAAAAAAATGTCTTGCATTTCTTTCCTTCAGGAATTTGGAACAAATTATCTGCAGGCAGCAGAACTATGCTCCTATGCTTTTGATTCTACCAACTCCAAACCCTCTGCACCACCACCCTACATTCCCTGAAGACGTGCTGGATCGTTTCTGAACTATTCCTGCACATGATACGGATTGAAGGATTTAAATTATGTTGAGGAAAACATTTTTGGAGATTATCTGTGGTGTTTAGCTTGCAAAGACCAATCAACCAAGCTAAGAAGTGCGCTTTTGTAGGAGCTTTTGTCTTCCAAATGAAATCTGCGAGAACGTTCGATTGTGAAACTGGTTCAGCATTCAGTTTCGCCATGAAAGATTGAACAGAGAAACTGTTATTGAACGCCCCACGCCACAGTGGCCAGTCTTCTTCACTTGTATCGCCTAAGTGGAAGTTGTAAAGTGTAGACAATAGTTCACTCAATTTTGCCAAATATTCTTCTCCTTAATTGCTGCGATGATGCAGATTCCATCCCCAATGCACTCTGTACCCCTCCATGCTGCAGGTTAAAAGTTCAAAAATTGGTACATCAGATTTCGACTACCTATACACTATAGGAAATTGATCTCTTAGTCTCCTTGTACTGCACCAAGTGTTCTCCCAGAAATTCACCTTATCCCCTCTTCACACCTTCCACATTATATGTGGTCTGAAACTCTCGTAAATATTGTAGATATCCTTCCATGGAGAACAGTGACTACTGCTCCTCTTTAGGCCAGCTTCCTTGTCGAGAACCTAGGCCTCGTGTATGCTCTTTACTATCCTTGCCCACATTGTCCTGGGCTTCTTGTACATAGGCTATAGCCATTTGCCCCTTAGGGCAATATTTCTCCTCGCCAAACCACCTATGCCCAAGCCTCCACGATTTATGTCTCTGCATACCTTATCCGATTTCACTAAGTTGTGACTCCGACAATCCTCTTTATGTTGCCACAGAAAGTCTCTCATAAATTTCTCAATTAGAGTAGCCACCTTCTTTGGCATTCAAAAAATAGACATAAAATATGTTTGCAAAGCTTCCAAAGCTGTTTTTTATCAAAAGGAGTCTATCTCCTATTGAGAGGTAACTCTTTTACCACTCACCTATTCTTCTTTCGATGGTTTGAACCATTGGATCCTAAAATCCAGTTCTATTTGGATTTCCTCCTAACGGCAGTCTGAGATATTGCATCGATCATTTTCCAAACGAGATCTTTAGGCTTGTAGCCAATCTGTTCACCGTTCCTTCTTCCATATTTATGCCCAAAAGCTTACTCTTCTTCTTATTTATGTTCAACCCCACCAGAAAGCAGAAATCATTGAGAGATTCGATAACCACATCTATTTCCTCCTTCCGATTCGGCATAAATATCAAGCAATCATAGGCAAACTAAAGACGAGTGAGTTGGACTTTATCTTTGCCTACCAAAATACCATCTAGCCTTCCCTACCTCTATTACTTGCTCAAGAATTCTGGTAAGAGAATCTGCTACTATCTTGTACAGAAATGGGGAGAGCGAATCTCCTTGTCGCAAGCCTCTATGAGCATCAAACTTCCCTTTGGGTTTTCCATTGATTAAAACCAAGTAGTTTACTGTCCGCAGGCAAGCTTTTATCCATCTTCTCCATTGCTTCCCAAAGGCTTTTTTACTGTAGCACGAAATTCAGGTAGCTCCATCGAACAGAATCATAGGCTTTTGTAAAATGAACTTTTAGTAACAACCCCTCTTTGGCTCTAGTCCTACAGTCCTCCACTACTTCGTTGGCAATCAAGATGGCGTTTGTTATATATTGATTTTTTATGAAAGCCATTTGATGTTCACTGATTGTGTTAGGAAGAAATACTTTGAGTGTGTTGGTTAAGGTCTAGGCTATGATCTCGTATATACTTGTTGTGAGACTTATAGGCTGAAAGTCTTTAACCCGCATTGAGTTGTACTTCTTAGGAAGAAGACAGATGTATGTTTCATTCACCTTCCTATTAATAATTGTGTCCTTGTTGAATTCCTTCAAACATGCTATGATATCTTTTTTAAGAACGTCCCAGGCCTGTTGAAAGAAAGCCATAGTAAAGTCATCCAGACCAGGGGCCTGTCCTCCATCACAACCAAACACCCCTCTTTTATTTCTTCTTGTTCGAATTTTCTCTCCAGCCATTGATTGTCTTCTGCTGTGATACCTTGCCATTGCACTCAATCAATTCTCCACTTAAGGTTAGATTTCTCCTTAAATAGGTCACCAAAATAATCGATAATTAGATTCTATATGTTGGTGTCATGTTCCAAAAGATATCATGATTTGTCTTTTAATTTTGAGATCATGTTTCTAGACTTCCTAAAGGAGAGAATTCTGTGAAAATATTTTGAATTAACATCTCCTTCCTTTTCCCACTTCATCTTGGCTCGCTGCCTGCTCTTCCTATCCTGTCTGCATTCCAACAGATGAATTTTCTTGATCAGATTCTTCCTTTCATCAAAAAGGTCAGGGAGATGTTCTGTTTCCATGTTCTTATTGAGCTGCCTTAGAGACTCCGTTAGATCAAGTTTCCTGGATTCATCTTCGGTTGCCTGCCCCTTGCTCCAGTTCCTTAATTTTCCTTTTAAGTTTTGGAGCTTCATTATTATCTTGTATCCTTTCCACCCTCTACTTTGATCCGTCTCCCATTCTCGTTGCACCAGCTCTTTGAACTTTAGTTGTTGTAGCCAAGCATTTTCAAAGCGAAAAGGAGTAGGCCCCCATTTAACTTCCTTTGTATCCAACGGAATTGGCCAATGATCGGAAGTTATTTGTTGCAAGCCCCATACCTTTTGATGCCTAAATTTATCTCCCCATTCATTGTTGCATAGGAATCTGTCTAACTTGGACATAGCTGGCCTATTACGATGTTACTCTAGGTGCAACGCAGATTTTTGAACTCTGGTTCCTGTAAGTTCATCTCATGAATCCAGTCATCGAACACGTGCATAGTTTTGGAGGTTCAATTCTTTTTTTCTTCCATGTGGTGGACCATGTTAAAATCATCTCCTATGCACCAGGGACCTTTAATGCTTGATGAGAGAACCGCCAATTCATAGACTGTTGTATACCTCCAATCTGTATCTTCATTGCCATTAATTTTTATTGTCAAAGAATGCATCCCTTCCCACTTTTCTTGCACCATAATGTTTCTAACGTCCCATAATATAAGAATTACCCCAGTTGACTCGACCGCTAAAATTGTTGCCCAGTCCACAAATCTCCTTTTCCACAGATTTGCTATCAGATCCAGGTTGACCGCAGACTTTTTGGTTTCTTGAATGCCTATCAGGAATGCCCTAGCAGCTGCTATGGTTTTCCTAATGAACTTCTCTTGGTTGTTGATCTGCAACCTCGAATACTCCAAGTCAAGATCTTCATTAGGACAACTGATCCCTTTGCATCCTACCCGAAACTTATTGCACTACAATCAATTGGGAATTGATTGAGAGCAAGAAGTCTTGGACTCGCTTGAACTCTATTTCCTGAGTGTTCTTCCTCACTTTGTAGCCGCTTTGATTCATCATTTGATCTTCCCCCTCTAGAAAATTGCTCTACTGACTCTGTGTGAACTTCTGCCATAATTTCTTTCAACCTCACCCAGCAAGTGGAGTGGGAGGGACGAAACTTGACCCAAAACTCTCTGCTCCATTACAAGATTGACGTAGAGGATAAGAATAACATTGGGCACATGCCTAATTGGATTCTCTGACATTCTGTTCATCTGGTCCGCTTGTCATTCTGGTGGCCATCTCCTCAAGATCATCATTTGTGTTTTGGGGGTCGGGTACCCGCCCTGATTCAGTCTAATCTATGTAGTCATGGTAGTCTAAGTTTGTGTCAAAGTCTAATTCAATGGTGTCCACCTAGGCCTCCCAACAAGCCATGATCCTGCCCTGTTTCTTTTGTTGGCCTTACCCATTCTTTTATAAACTTTAAGGTTTATCTGGTCCATGGTCTATTTTTTCTTTTGGCCCATATCTTGAGTGGGCCTCCTTGTCTCATGCTTCTTTTCTTGAGACATTTCGATGGGCCCATCCACCTTCACAGTTCGTCTCGGGTTTTTTTCACGCTCCTTGTTGAGGTTGCTGTAATGAGGGATCTTGATCCAATTGTCCTGGCTCAAGTCAGTATGTTGATCAGCCTTGGCTCAATCTGTTGTAGTTACGTTTCCCCACCAACGTTTTGTGGGCCCATCCTAATGATTTGTTCCTTTGTCAGGTGGCCTATCGCCACCGTCTGTGGCAACTGCCTCATTACCCTGCCGCCTGATGACCTTTTGCTCACTGGCATTCCGTCCTTTCCTTCCTCAAGTTGCGCGTCTTCATCATCATTGTTTGGAATCTCAACTTCCAAACTCCTCTAGTCACCAATCCTTCATTCTCTGGCGTTTGTTATCCCTTCCAAGTGATTTTCAGTGAACGTTTCCAATATCTACTACCATACTTCTTTCACTTTCAAGCCCTAATTTCGTTCAAGTTCCACTAGCCTCAGCTCCTGAACGCCATTATTGTCATATATGTCAAATTCTTTTGGTAGGAAACCAAAATCATGTCCTCTCAACCTCAAAAAGGTCATTTCCATTGAAGAGTTTGAGATTTTAATGTGTGCTATATGCAATAACCCACCGCAGGCCTCCCCTATTATGCTATAGGTCTGAATTTTCCAATCTTGCTACCTTATTCCTTCAACTCCCATGCAATTGTTTCTACAGACAACTTGAGCCCCACTGTTAAACAGATCCTCTTTCCATTCCTTGATGTAGAATCCCCCAAGCAAAGTCTTGTACTTCTTGGCTCAAAGCAATTTTGCTTCACTCTCCTTATAGC